>VMDR010028227.1:0-13246 GCA_007922815.1 Macrotus californicus
ATAGAAACAATATTGGCCACATTAACTGATGACACTGCTAAAACTGATGGATAAATACATACAGATTCATCTACCACTCTCTAGCTTTGTATATATTTGCAACTTTCCATAATTAAAAGGTTTTTTTTTTAAATAGTAATAAAGAAAACTACAGCCTATATAACATATGATGGGAAGGAGTACACAGCAGAGATGAGAGACAAATAATGGTCCCAAGATAAATAATGCCTAATGTCTCCCTTAGAGAGTATCTGTAGTTGGAAGGTATGAAAGGCCTCGAAACAGATGAAAATTAAAATTTTTTTCTAGAAGAAAGGTCTAGTCAGTTCCTCTTTTCCTCTTCATCCTCCCCTCAAATTAGTAATAATAAAAAAAGCACCCTGGCTGGTCTGACTCAGTGGATTGAGCATCGGTTTGCTAACAGAAAGGCTGTTGGTTGATTCCCAGTCAAGGTACATGACTGGGTTGCGTTGGCCAGGTCCCCAGTAGGGGACGCATAGAAGGCAACCACACTTTGATGTGTCCCTCTCTTCCTCCCTTCCCTCCTGTCTAAAAATAAATAAAATCTTTAAAAAACAGCATGTCTCTAAAGAAAATAAACATACTATTTGGAAAGAACCAGGCCTCCTAGGGTGACCACTGGTCCTACTTACTATTTTGGCATCTAGAATACTGAAGGCCTGACAGCCAGCCCTCAAGCCATTCACAGAAAATTAAAGGCAAGCTCACTCTCCAGTGGACCACCATCAATAACCAGAGCTTCCAATCGGCCTTCTAATTTCCTCATCCTCAACTATCTATGGACAATCAAGAATTATAAGACAGGAATTAAAAATTGGATACTAAGAAAAAGCCACAATCAACTCTTGGAAATTAAAATCAAAACAGAATGTTCTATATTAGAGTCAGAAAATAAAGGAAATGTCCCAGGATACAGAGAGAGAAAAAAATAAAAGACATGCAAGTACAAAACAAAAGTCAAAGACCCAGAAAATTCAAGGGGTCCAATATCCAAATAACACACATTTCAAGAAGAGAGACTAGGAAAAACATTAAATAATCTATCAAAAAAACAAAAGCAGCAGAAATTTTCTCAGGAATAGATACACAAATCTTCAAACTGAAACAGTTCTTCCAGTACACAGAGAAAAATGATCTGAACCTAAGCATTTCCTCATATAATTACAGAATACAAGAACAAAGAAAAAAATGCTGAAAATTTCCAATGAGAAACAGAAATTGGTAATATATAAGTAACAGCTCTACGACAATAACATACACAGTTCTATACTACTCACCAGAATGCCACCCTCCATTCTCTTCACCGCTCTATTCTCTACCTATTCTCTTGTCTTTCAAAATCCAATTCAAATCTTATTTCCTTTGTGCAACTCTTCACCAAGTTGTTTATCTGAAGTGATCTTCCTCCCAACCACGGCTGCACCATTCATTTGACATTCAATCTGTAGTACCTTATGCCTTACTTCTGTGATTGCTGTAGCCAACTATCATTTTCTTAGAATTTGTTTAAACTGTTGGTTCACAGAAAATAAGGACACGGTGTTTGTTTGTTTGTTTTTTCAGTCTCTCACAGAACCTTGCAGCCAGGAGACATCCAGGAGACATCAAGCACCTGATAATCAGAAACTTGTTCCCAGGACGTAGCTAAACTTCATTAGTTGCTTATATAGGAGGAAACACATATAAATAGCACAGAGGTATCTTCTTCAAACCTCCACAAACTTCAAGTAATATTTTCTAACTGCAAACCACTTACCCTAAACAGTGTCAACTGCGGTTTTCAGTGCCTGATAGCTCACAATTCAGAGGAAGAACACAAAACATTCCTTTATGAAAGGGGCGGGAGGGTGGACTGCCTAGGGGATGTGCTGCCCTAAGTAGCTGTCTTCAACAAATGTCTATGCAGGGCATAGATATGCAGGGCAATATGCAGTTGCTATTTGGATCCAGATAATAAACCTGTGCAGTAACAAAATTCAAACAAAGTCTGGGCCTGAGATTTTACACACCAAAATCAAATTCTCGAGAGTCTATCCGGCAGTAAAAATGCCTATTACTTTGTCTTCTCAAACTTTTAATACCTCATGGGAAGAGACAAAGGATAAGAAACCTAGCTGGTTATAGGATTATTATGAAATTGGTTTAACATAAACAAAATCAAACAAAAAAAAGCACCTGACTCAAATTTTGTAAGAAAGCTTTTCCCCGTTATTTCCACCCTAAAAACATGAGATAAAAAGATTTGTCCACAAATTCTCCATATATGAAGAAACTCTTGAGGGAAGAGAGTTCTAATATATGTGAATGTTTTTCCAGTTCTAAATATGTCAGGTTGTCTTTCTCTTTGTTCAACGGGGCTTAAAAAAAAAAGATGAAAAAGAAATATCTCAAGTTCGGCAATTACTGCACATTTTTCTTAGACTTCAAATATATTGTTCAGCTAGCAACCAAGGTAAGTAGACTATGTTCTAGAATTAGTTTTGTACTAGCTTTCACTAAAAATTCTAGGAAAGGAGGAAGGAAATTCTTTGGAAAGTGTTTCCTTGCTGCTGAGGCTCTGACTAATTAAGAAGTACTAAGAGTTTCCTTCCTCAATACTATGTCCCCCACTTGAGGTTTCAGAGAAGGTACAAAGGCTGGGACTCCTGGCTGAGCTCTGACAAGAAATCTCATCATGAACATCAGTCTAATTAAATTGACGGACACAATTCCCAGTCAAATAAACTGTTATTGCAGTTTTCATTTAAAATATCTTTCATTCTCTTTAAGGTTACAGATGGAAGTGTAAGAGCACATACATATACATACACATTTATTGCCTTCTAGACACTGCTGTTAAAATATTGTCAGCAATCCTATTGCAAGACACTCTTTCTTGTACCCATTTGTTAGTCTGTTAATACAATGGATACCTAACATCAAAAACCAAGAAAATAGCAACAAATATGCCTCTTTGGGAAGAACAAATATACCTGTAGTCTAATAAGGTATAAATACAAATTGTTGAGAAATTACTGAAAACTATAAATTAATTTATTCTGACAGCTTTTTTAACCATACTTTTTTACCATTTGCTTTATATTTCTCAATACCAGAACTGGGTGAAAATTATTTTTTATGGACGTGAATATAAATGTAAAGCCACTGCTTTTGACCCTGTTCATGACAAGTTTTTCTGGGGAAAGACATTATCTATTAATGCAGCAATTCAATCAAAGATTTCTGTAAAATATTATTCTGTAGGTATTGTTTTAAATTAACAGATGTTTCTAATACTTTCACTGAGATAGTATAATGTATCTATTTTATAATAAAAATATTCAGGGAACAAATTTAAAACTTAATCACTGACATCTGTACACTGACATATACATATTCTTTTAATTGACTGTGATGTGGAAATCTTACAGGAAAAGCTTGTTAACTAAGAATGGGTTCTATTTTGACACCTCGTCAAGTGGGGATGATCAGTGCAGATCTACAGGAGAGAATTAAATTTCCTAAATACCACTTACAAGTTAACTGGGAATCCAGAAATAAAGGTATAAACAATATTCTCATTTCAGTGAGAGAGAAATTAAAAATATACAAATATATCTGAATCGTCAGCTATTTTTCCCTTCAAGTAAACTTTAAAACGGAAAATTGGGCTTACCTACTTCAGACAATAGCACAAACAGCTTTCTATTTAAGTTCAAATAGTAGTATCTCAAATGTACCATAATAATAATGAAATACCAACCTCTCAACTCAAAAAAATTAATAAAATACAATAACTTTTAAACCTTTGCTTGAGTTGAGCCTTTTATTTGATTATAGATATACTCACATGTGTGGGTTTTGAACTCCTGTAGGATTGGGATTCAGAGTAAACCTTGCTGTAGATTTGAAAGGTGGATTTGCAAAATTCAACTTCAGTGCTTTGCGTTTACCTAAGAAATAACAAATAAAAAGTAAAAGTTTCAAGTACTATAAAACAGGTACTATTCTGAGGGCATAAGAAATTCATACCAAAAGGAAGAAAATTTTGCTTTAACATATAGTTAATAATAGCATTTTGAAAGGCAGCAAAGAATTTCTCAGAATTAAGAAAAAGTAAATATCATTCATTATGTTCCAGTAAAACAGAAAACAATGCTCAGTGCTTCAAGATTATATTGTTCAAAGATGCTAACACTTTTGCAAATGAAAACACCACTATAAAAATCATTTACCTCAGCAGCTATACTGAAAAATGCTAAACTACCTATCTCGTGTTACACTTTAATGCCTTAGTTTAACAAATATCATTTTCTCTCAAATGTAATATATACAACTGAGTGCAGAACCTGAAGCATTCGCAACCATAATGGGCTAAAAAAATCATGGTAGAGTCAACTTCAAATTAGTATCAAAGGTATGCCAAATAATCACTTATTTGGAGCAATTTCTTTGGGGTGGAGAGGAAGGAGATATCAATGTGTTATATTACACAAACAAAACATATCCATTATCAAAAAACCCAGAAAATTTAGGAAAGATAAAACAAAAATATATAAAATATTGTATATATACCTATAAAATATTTAGGGTTTTAAAAATATTTATATACATTTACAAGTCCAAGTACCCCAAACTAATTATTGTCTATTGCAGACTATTTTCTATATAATACAGATATTTTTTCTCTATAATTACAACTAGACCATAATACTGCTTTAAACATCATTTACCCACTGACTGTAATTCTTTCTATGTCAATAAATCTTGTAAATCATTTCTTTAGGATTCTAGTGTATGGAAACTTTGTAGCAGAGTTTGGTTTTTAAGCATTTTTAAGCCCATCTTGGTTTCATGTACATTTTAAGGATCCTTTTTCCAGCATTCACTCTTCAGAGTTTATTATACATTTATCTACCTATTCAAATAACAGCTCTGCAATCCAAATACCTTCCCAATTCAGTGGACTCAAAGGATGCATTAGAGAGTTCACCCTGCTCAGCCTGGCACCTTCGCAGAGATATGAGCAACTGAGCGAGCTGTGAGAGGTGGACAAGGCTGTAGGGAAGAGCACAGAGCTCCCAGCCCTGGTTCCTGGTCTCAGGGGTGGGTTTTCTACAGGATGTGAATTCCAAAGACAAGACACACCATTTTCAGAAATAAGCGTAGCACAACATGAATTGTCCCCATATTTTGCCTTTCAGGTACCAAATATTTACTTTGAAATCATTTTTGACAGCAAGTAGAGTAAGGAAGGACATTCAAACTATATATATATGCAGAAGGTACTCTATGAAAACTGGCATATATGACTATTAAAAGGCAAATTCTGTACATTACAAAAAAACTAAAAAATTAAAATGAAAAGTTGGGAAAATTCTCGTAATACAAAATCAGAAACTCTAAGTATATAAAGACATCACACAAACCAAGAAAAAATTAAAAATTGGCAAGGGTAAAGCAAAAATTATGAAAGAATTATGAAAGGCACTAACACAAAAAACAGTTAAAATCTTTGTTAATGTGAAGTTGGCAACACTTAGGTTTTATTTTATACATATACATATATATGTTTTAATGATAACACATTGATCCAAGTGACTAGGTAAAATAACCCCAAACCACTAGCACAACACATTGCTGGTGGAATAGTAAGTAAAATTTTTAAATAAATATGCTCCTTTACTTCTTGGAAATTTGTCTTTAGGAAATACTGAAAGGCAGAGATTATTCTCAGGTCTTGAAACCTGATGGAATCTGCCCTGCTGAACTCTGAAATTGCTTGGGACTGCTGAGTCCTTTTTTCCTACAATTGTCTCCTATTCTCTCGTCAATTTTAGCCAATGCCTGATCCACCACTATATTTTGGAAAACAGGTAACTTGTCTTCTCATATCTAGGTCCACAGATAGAGAGAAATTTTGTGTCAAAATGGATCACACTCAAGTCTAGGTGATATCTGGATTTGACCTGTAGATTTGAATGCATTTTGAATATGGGGCAGATGAAATATTTGGAGGCCAGAGGCAGACTGTAGTGGACTGAATGGTGGATCCCAAACATATCAGGTTCTAATCCCTGGAACCTATGAATTCTACTTTATACAGAAAAGCTTCTAAAGATTTAACATTCAGTTAAGGACTTGTGCAATCATAAATTGGAATAAGCTCAGTGCCCACAAACACCCCAAACCAAAAGCTGACCACCACCTGGGATGTGGTATATGTCTGAAACCACCTGATATACCATCCATGATCTCTATATGGTAAAAAACTGATAAAAGATTTGGATCAAATCCAGGACAATAACACAACAGAGAATCATTGTGGAAACTATTCAGAGAAAAGCACCAAATTGGCCCTTTCTTCAAAAGCCTAATTTGAGAGAACAGTAGCTAATCTATGTAGGCAAACAAAATATATTATTACAATTAAAAACTGTTTTATTGAAAATAAATATTTACATATAATACACATACAAACAGAGAGAGATCCTTTTTCAGCACTGCATTTACATTTAAACACAAATAAATTGGGGTCTTCAAAGGGTATTTACTGCAAAAATGAACAAGCACATGTAATAGAATGTGATTTAACTTACATAAATTAGATTTAAACACACTATACTTCAGAAACATTTGCAACTATCTTGATAAATATCCAAGTATATATTTTGATCTTAATTCTATAAAACTTCAAAGCCTCTTTAAGCAGAGATGATAGAGAACCTAAAACTGGTGCCAGGGGGTTTAGGGTAAGATTAAGCTACATGGTCTGTTCTTAGTAGTGCCCCTACCTTGCCCCAGCCCACCTCACCAAATGATGATCAGTTTAATGAACTCACAAGGCAGTCTTGAGGAGGAAAGGAACAACCCAGGAAGTCAATCAAAGATGAGAGTCAAGGAAGGATAGAAAGAGGCAACTTTTACAATATTTCAGAGATGATATTTCTGGCTATTTGTAGATCTGTACACATGGGCCTTTTATGTTTATTTGTTTAAACATCTCTTCTCCCATTAACTTTCTCTAAGAATCTCTTTAAGACCGGTCTTTCTTAATTTTACCTCTCTTTCTCAAGGGCCCCAAAAACTGAATCTTAAAGGCAACCTGCCACCATGTATTCAAATATGTTTAATGACAAGACTACAAACAAACAGGGTATGAGACCAATATGAACTTTTTACAACAACTTCCATAGGAAGAAAAGGGTCTACGGAAAGAAGTGACACTGTCACTGGCCTGTGGAGACTGTTAGAAGCTAACAGGAATTAAAATATTTGTATAACAAGGTTTAAAGTAATTGATCAAGAAAGATTATAAATGTGTGATTAAAATTCCCCCTTTAGTAAGACTGTCACCAAATAATTAATTCGGAACCAATCAGCAGAGATAAACAGATCCTCCCCTTCAACTACGACAGGACAGAAACCAGGGAAGATCAAACGTCTTAAGTTATCTGTATAGCAAGAGAAAATACCTTCTCTCCTATGAGAAATAACTGTCTTTATAAACTTAAACTGAAGTTCAGTGGCTTATGTAGAAAATGCTTTCAAATGTTTATTGATCTGGAAATAAATTTGACATGGAGAGACAACCCCAGACAACTCAAGTGTGGATTAAATTAGCTAGACTAAGTTTCTGTTGTTTGCAACCAAGAAGCCTGACTAACAGGAAAAACAGTATCTGTCCACATCCTCAAATGTTTCCAAAGCACTGCTATATCCTGCCTAACTTTTTTCATGTACTGGCTTATAAAGAAAATGAGGACATTTGTTCAACACACTGGGAAAATAGAATCATAGATACTCCAGAGGCTGGCCTAGGTGGTTCAGCAGCCTCAGGCCCCACTCAGCCACTCCTGAACTGAGGGGACCAATCTCTGTACCACCCTTGAAATTTTCCTTTCAAAGCTCTCCCTCAAGAGAACACCCAGTGCTATTTAAACAATCTTGTCCACATAATCTAAGACAATTTCTTTCTTAAGAGTTCTCATGACAGAAGCATTCCCAAGCATGGATCTTCAAGAATATTCATAACTATTATTGAAGAATAAGAATTTGCCCAAGCAAATCCATATTCACTAAAGCCTAAGACGATATTTAGCTCTAATTCTCACCACAGGACATCTCATAGGCTCACAGAATACTGAAGTTGGAAGGAAGACATCTTTCAGTTATTTGGCTTAAGCAAGATGATGAAGAGCCCTGGCGATTCGTCCTCCAGTATCTTCTCAAGCAGTACAAACCTTTGGCATCACTTTCATAATCAGTTACACTGATTCAATAGTTGAGTTCAACCTTGGCCAAAGATCTCACTCACCAAGGGCAGGAGGATCTAGCACTCAAATATGGAAGATGACTATGCTCTGCAATTTAGGTTACACCAAGGCATCTCTCTTTTGCCTTCCACGGATAAGAAAAAGGTGTCATTTCCTCATTATTCATTAAGTAGCAGCATTATTTATAGTTTCCAAAACCATCAAAACCAGTCTATCCTCAGAGAGATATTATGTTTACACTGGATCCAGCCTGTAACCTCCTCCCTTCCTCCTCAAGGCCATTCCCATCATCAAACTGTAAACGATTTTCTGTTCTAAATGTTTAACTATCTTGATTTATCTTTGAGCTCTGCAAATCACCTATAATAGGTAACTAGAACAAAAGAGAAGTTCAACAAATATTCATTTGAATTAGAATTATTAGATTTTTTTAATCAATATTGCACTACCCTCTCATACAATCTAGTGGGCTTCTTCTCTTTTATTGAATCATAGGAAAGCAAGATTCTGTTACCCTTATGGTCAGAATGAGAGAACCAGAATCCTCCCCCACAACCTGTAAGAATGGAGAGCATCTCTAAAATATTTTAGTCCATCTACATATTTTCAACATCATTTTGATATGATTTCACCAAATTTGAAATAGTAATAGCAAAGTTTGTATTGTTGATGGCAATAAACATCACTAAAGGACCTATAATGTATAACGGCTGCCTATAGAGCACGGCATTTTTTAAAAATTTTAAAAAATTTCTTTTGATTTTAGAGAAAAAGAAAGGGAGAGAGAGAAAAATCAATGTGAAAGAGAAACATCGTTTGGTTGCCTCCCATACCCGCCCCAACTAGGGGCTGAACCCACTACCTTTTGGTATATGGGACGAAACTCCAACCAACTGAGCCACACCTGCCTGGGAGGCTTTTTTGATATAATACTAACAAATCAGTATAGGTTATGTGGTACATTGTTACAAAAATGATTCACAACTCCATGTCCATACCTCTGTAATGTGACTTTGTTGTTCCTCCCATCAATAAAGTCAATTTCCCTACCTCTTAAATCTAAGTTGGCCTTGGGTCTTGCTTTGACCAGAAAAATACAGCAGAAAGGATATTTAATGATTTCCAATGCTAAGCCTTGAGGCCTTCTGGCTTCCACTTTCACCCTCTTGGAAAACTACAGAGTCTAAACATAAAGCAGTTCCGTCTAGCTTCCTTTAAAAGGAAAGACCACATGGAACAAGAGGTCCAGAAGCACCAGCCGTCCTAGCTGAGCTCAGTTAGCCCCAATGGACCTACTAGCTCAAAGAAGACATGTGAGCGAGCTCCAGTGAGACCAGCAGAACTACCACTCAACTCACAAACAGAACCATGAAAATTAAATAGCTGCTCTTTTATGCCACTACACACAGGCCAAAAGAGCTAGGTAGAAATAATCAGTCCCTCTAAGGAACTCCCACTGTCACCAGAGGGAATTCCTTAGAACCCAGTGTAGACAAAAAAGTGAGAACTTAAAGTACAATGTACAAGTCACTCATATAATACCTTCAAGAATACTGGTGATTGACCTGCAAGTATTCAGAGCATCCTGCCTGGGCTGGGGGAGGGGGTTTGCCTTAAAGTCTCATTTCTTCCTTGGCTTTAGTTCTTAGTACCTTATTTTCTAAACAGAAAGAGAATCTAGAATAACTTTTTAAGTTATTTATAATCACTGGTTATGAAATGAGAAACACAATTCTAAATATGCAACTTTATATTCAAACAATTTCAGAAATGAGGAAATAAAATGGTAGACAGGAACTTATTTTCATTTCCTTTCCACCTAACTTACTACAGTAATGAGTGTGCTAATTTATTTCATAAGTTCAAGAGAATAAGAGAGGAAGAAAGTTAGACTTGGAATAGAAGAACTGGAAAACTTTGTCAGTTCTGCCCCAGACTTGCAATCTCAGGCTTTCCAAGTATTAAATGAGCTACCATCAGCTAATGCTATGTTGCCCCTCTCCTCCTCCACTCTTCAATACACAACAGTGAGCAACTTCCAAAGTTTCATAAATCTCACTTAAAACTCCAAACTCCAACCAATAAAATAAAAGTTATTCACCCATGCAGCTAAGCATTTTGGCAACTGAATTGTTCTCAGTTTAAGAAACCAAGTAAATAGCCTAACAGCCCTCTTCTAACACATTTTAACATTTTTGCATAAGACAAATTTGGAGGAAGTCCAATGTAATGATTTACATAGCCATACATGCAGAAATATCACAATTATACACAAGCCAGTGTGGCAGGCAGAGGAGACAAAAAGATAAGGTAGCTGACCTATCCACAGACACTGGTTTAGCATCCTCCCAAAATTATAAAGGAATGTGGCCCTGGCCAGGCAGCTCTGTTGGTTGGAGCATTGCCCCATGCACCAAAAGGTTGTGGGTTTAATCCCCAGGCAGGGAATGTACAGGAGGCAACTGACCAATGTTTCTCAGATCTCTCTCTCTCTATCAAATCAATAAACAGATCCTTGGGTTAGGATTAAAAATATTATAAAGGAATATGGTAGGAGGAGGCTAAAGGGTAGGAAGAGGGAAGAAAATTATTTTTGCTACATGCTAAATGATCACCACTGGAATACTGGTAAGGACAAAAAACAAGGATATTTCTACAGTCCAGGCATTTACACATCTGTAAATCCAATCCCTTACCTGGCAGCACTGCTGTGGTGAGGATTAATACATCTTAAAAATATAATGGCTGGTAAACAGTAGCTATGAAAAAATGGTAACTTCTATGATATAAGTATTAAAACTGATTGATGTTAGTTTATTAAATTCTCTAAAAAGAAGAAAATTGGAAAAAGTTTGTCTGATACATGTTATACCAATAAAATACGTGAAAAACAAGAAAAGAAATTCAGCTTGCTTTGTAGATTTGTGTAAAGTATTATCCCATAAAAATCCCCATTCTTATTCAAATCCAGCATTTCAGAGGTGGTCAGTTAGAACCTAGAAGAACCAACATGGAGTCATAGAGCCAGTTCACCTAGTTTTGAAACTCAACTCTGCTACTTACTAGCTATACATTCTTGGGCAAGTGACTTTACCACTCAGCCCCAGTCCCATTCCTACCAAATGAAATTCATAGCACTTTCCTCAGAGGGGCCTTGGGAGGAGTAAAGGAGAACATATGCTTAACAGTACCACCTACATGGTCACTCATTGTTTTCCCAGCTTTTATTATCAATTATGTTGAGGTCTTTGATGGCCAGGTCCTGACCTGAACTAGGGTGGTATTTCTCTAACACCAGTCAATACTGCTTCAATGTTAAACATTTTCCTCATCTGACAACTTGGACCCCAGAGGCTTAGCTGCCAAAGAAAGAAGTAATGCACTGTCAGCATTCCTGACTGTGAGAGATGATTCACAGTCCTCTTTTTGGGTAGAAAGATTTTTTTTTAACCTGGAATATCAAAGATTCTGTTATTCATCTATCAGTTCCTAAAGGGGTGCTGCCTTGACACAAAGGCATAACAGCTCTTAGCAGATCCTTAGACTCCACATAAAAGCAGAAATGGGCATTTGACTTATTGCAGACTGCATTTTAGTATGAGGCTCTTGTTTAGTTAGCAGATTTCTTCAGAGAGAATCTGTAGGCTTAAAAGCCCAAAATGTGTACCCAAGTTGATCTACCCACAAGGAAAAAAAATTTAAGCTCATTTTCTACCATAGTAAATTTCCTGGAATGAAGCTCACAATATGCCTTAAAAGCCTTCCAAACCTAATGTTAGAAATTCAGTTGATTCTTCATTCTGATTCAGCTAACCATCAACTCACTCTGACATGACATGAGCCCTCCTATGACCACCAGTAATTTTAACTCAATTATGCACAATGTCGTTATTATGGCTTTCTATAGGAGCCACACCTTGAGCTAGCAATTAATTAAAACCAACACCAGCATCGCTTCTGATCAGACTCTGAGCCAGATGTCTACTACTAGCAAGCAAATATAATTCCTCAGGCTAAACTGGCCAAGTCCCCATTAGTTCAAACTCCTCAAAAACGCACAGGGAGCCAGCTAATGCAGGAAGATCCTGCTGGGACTACCCACATAGCAAGCACAAAGATCAAGGCTTCACTGAAATAAACAGGCCTGGAGATGATTGTCCACACAGTCATGAAGGTGGATTCAAACAGATTCTGTTGAGGAGAATCTTGGCTTTGGATTTCCATGGTCCCAAATTCTCCTGTGAGGGCCCCAGCTTCACTGAGAGACAGAAAGAATAAACCTTTGTCTAAACTACATAGCCCCAGCTGAAGTCACTGCCTTCTGAAATGAAAAACTGAGGGGTGGGGGCAGAACATAAGGCCTTTACTTATCAATATGACAGCAAACATCCCACAAACAAAAAGTGCAAATAAACCATTAACATGAAAAATATCATCAAATTATTCTAGTTAACCAAAAAATTAAAATTCAACTTTTGCCTTTAATACCACACATACATAAAAAAATCCTAATGTTAATGTTAACAGGGATATGAAGAAGTTGATAGTCTCTTCTGAACTTGTAACACAGCTGTACTTTTATATCTATTTGTGGTTACTTGGCATCTGCCTTCCCCACCAAACCCTAAACTCTAGGAGGGCAGAAATTCTATTTCTTATGCACCTCAATGCCCAGAATTACACCAGACACATAAATCCTTAACATTTGTTCAGTAAACAAATGAAAGTGGACAAACGATTAAACAAACAAATGACTGCTATAAATATAAATTGGGCCACTTTCTAAGAGGGCAATATCTAGCAAATATCTCAAAATGTCCTTACAATTAACCCAGTAACTCCATTCCTAAGAATTTACCCTTCAGGAAGTTACAAAATACAAATAAAGGTACTCAAAGCAGTAATATTTATGCTAGATTAGTTACAAAAATTATGGCACATCTATAACTGGAATACTACATTACTACCCC
>VMDR010028228.1:0-13240 GCA_007922815.1 Macrotus californicus
CCCTCCTCCTTGGTTATGTCCATGTGTCCTTTATAGTGTTTCCTGGAAACCCTTCCCTGCACTGTTCCCTCCCCCTTCCCCTCTGGCCATTGTTAGATTGTTCTTAATTTCAATGTCTCTGGTTGTATTTTGTTTGCTGTTTTCTTTTGTTGATTATGTTCCAGTTAAAGGTGAGATCATGTGGTATTTCTCCCTCACTGCCTGGCTTATTTCAGTTAGCATAATGGTCTCTCTGATTCATTTTAAATCCTCATCCAGTAATCTTTCCATTTTAGATATTTCTGAAAATTCAAGGACTAAAGTAAGGCACTGAGTCAACTTAATAGAAAAAAATTTTTTTGAATACGTTCTTTTACTGCTATTTTTTAAGTCATAAGAAGCAAAGTAAAAGAGTTATAATCTATTGCATTAGTGAGGATAATCCACATAATCAGAATCACAGGATATAGTTTAAGCAGTAAGGCAGAAGAAAGGGACTAATTTGTCCTTCCTCTGCCTTTTGTTCTATCCAGGCTCTCTAGGGATTGAATGTTGCTGCTCAGCCAATGTGGGGAAGGGCAAACTACTTTACTGAGTCCACTGTTTCAAATGCTAATATCACCCCCAAATGCCCTCAGACACAACTAGGAATAATGTTTATTCTGTACATCATGTAGCCATTCAAGTTTACATATAAAATTTACCACCCCACCTATCCTTGAATCAAAATACTGCATGACTAGGAGAAATAGGGTGTTAAAACTACATACAGTGATGTGGACAAAAGAAGGGGCCACATGCACAAAACCTGATAAGCTCAGAGAAGGACTCCATGGTGGGCCTTACAAACTCAGGGACCCACCAAATAAGATAGTCTGAACATAAAAATTCCTAACTAAAAGAGAGACAAGCAAGTCATACCAGGTAGTCACATCTATGGCCTATATCTTCCTTGACAAAGTTCAATCTTTACCTTAAGTAAAGCTTTTTTTTTGCATCTAAGATAACATACTTTGGAATGTGAGAGTAATCCTTTTTCTAAAGCCCTCAAGATACACCCACAGCACCAGAGCAGGAGACCACAGAAACCCTCATTGTTATCTTATTTCCTGATTGCCATCTCTCTGTGCTACAAATGTTAACCATCCTGCATCCACCAATAAAAGAGAAGCATCTTTCTCTCCATTTTACTGTTTATCTAATGTCAGAGATTTCCCTGTTTTGCCTTCTCCTGCCTCCCTAATCTACCACCAATGGATTTCATGTCACCCCTCCCAGCCTTACATCTTCTTCTTTGAATTTAATGTATAAAATAAGCTGCAAAACTGCCATTATTTGGAGGACTTTCTCAATCCATTGAGATTTAGCTTTCTGGCCATTGTAATCAGTTTGACTCAAATAAAACCATAAAAATTCTCTACAGGTTTAGACATCTCTTATGTTGACACTAACATATGGCATTTGAGGCACATTTATAATCATCAAGTTCCATGAAGTATGTGGGCAGTTGCTTTGGACACAGACAGGGTGAAAAAAGAAAAAACGTCTATCCTTCTCTGCAAAAATCTTTGCTCCCTTATGAAATAGTACATGTAAACATAAAATATATATTGAACAGTTATCACTGCATTTCTCTGCAGAAAAATAATGTCCACCATATATAGAGGGAATATACTTGGTCTTGCAAGATGAGTAGAGCAATTCTTTGATGTCCTACAGAATAAGGATGGGACAACTAGTCAGAGAGAGAATACCCTCATTCTTCATCTATATTAACAGGTATGCACTCAATTTTGGGGACAGTGAGGGAGATGCCTGTAGGGGACTTCACTTTAGAGATGCAATATGGCTCCAGCAGCAAAGACATATGGGAAATGTTGGACTCTCTGCAACCTCACTCTTGGCTGACTACCAGGCACCACCCTAAAACAAACATCATGCCCCCAGGAAGGAAGATAATGAATGTATAAAGTGTATTAACTGCCTGTTGTCTTTCAACTTAGCTATATTGTTCTCTCAGGAGCTCCACACAACTGCCTGCTATTGGCTTTGTTATTAACCACTAGTATAAGCCCACTTTAAAAGGGACCTTGCTTAGGGAGGGTTGTGGAGCCTTCTGAGCCTGCCACCACTTGGAGCAGCTGCTTTGCCCATGTATGTAAGTTTCTTCTGTTAAAGCTCTTATGAATTTGAATAAGGCCACATGCCAGTTCTTGAGAATCAATCCTGAGTTTAGACTTATGGTGCTTTCCCCCAACAATGCTAGACTAACAGATTATTTTGATAATCATTATCTTAAATTATAAATGTCAGTAGTGAGACATATATATTCATGGCATCTTATCATTTGCTTAAAAACTTTTGGTTAAATGTCAGTCTAGTAATTAATTATCCTTAATGGAATTTTTGTTCCTTAAACTCAATTTCACTGATAATTAATACTTACCAATTCTCACTGCAAATGAAAGAGATATTTCAGAGAAAGGACTAAACTCAAAAGATGCAGCATTGCCATGGTAAAGGTCGATTGAGAAGAAATTAAAGATTATATTTACGGAACTTTTTGTTTTCGCCCAAATTAACCCAATAGAACTTAAACACAGTCTACGTATTTTAATAATTTTTAAAAATTGAAAACAGCCCTGGCTGGTGTGGCTCAGTAGATTGAGTGCGAGCCTGTGACCCAAAAGGTAGCCAGTTCAATTCCCAGTCAGGGTATATGCCTGGGTTTCTGGCCAGGTCCCCAGTTGGGGGCGTGCCAGAGGCAAATGATCATTTCTCTCCCTCCATTTCTCCCTCCCCTCCCCCTCTCTAAAAATAAGTAAACAAAATCTTTAAAAAGTGAATAAATAAAAATTGAAAGCAAAAAGCAATGAATATTAAGATTTGATCAGATGAAAAACTCTCATTATTGTAGATGCATTGAAAAACTTTGTATACCAAAGTGGAAAGTAAAGCAATGCAGAAAACTTTATAGCCTCATATCTACAAAAGTAAATTTTATAATATAGTAATTGAGATGCAACAAATAGCTATGTTGTAACAACCATGGTGTGATAGACTGTAAGTTCCCTGAGGACAGGGATTCAGTCTTTTGGTGAAAGTATAGAATAATTAATAAAGGCAACAGAATCCAAAACTAGGCAGGTATTGTTAAAAGCTCTGCTATGCCACTTTATTATCCATGTGACTTCTGGCAAGTCATTTAAACTCTCTGTAAGTCATTTTCTTAATTTGTGAAATGAAAATCTGTACAGGTCCAGCTGTGCAAGGTTATTATGAGGATTACAGTACACTTAAGCACTTGGAACAACTCTAGCCAATACTGAGCATTAAGAGATTGCAAGTTTTTACTTCTGGTCAAGATGGAAGCATAGATACAGACACTTCACATCACTTGCACAACCACAGGAAGAATCACAGCTAACCCCAAAACAAAAAACACCCAGAACTGTCAGAAAATGAAAAAGTATGAAAGTTGGACAACCAAGGATTTAAAGAAGCCACATTCATTTAGACAAGTAGGGTGGGCAGAGATGGGGAGCAGGGGCAGAGAGGATGTGATGATGGTGGAACAGGAGGTTGCACATTCACATATTGCGGATTAAAATCGGGAGGGATGTTTTGGGAGTTAGTGATCCTAGCCCCAGGCCAGACTAAGCAGCCCAAGGTTCCAGATCCAGGAAAATAAAGCCTCACAATTTCTGGCTATAAAAACTAGTGGGGTTGGGGTGGTAGAAGAAACTCCCAGTTTCTCATGAGAGTCTGTTTAAAGGGCCAGCATGGTCCTAGAATGTACACATAACCACCCACTTTGGGAATCATCACCAGGGCAGCAGCTAGAAGGGCTGTGTTAGCATACGGGAAGTAGGTGAAGTGACTGGAAAGGGAGCAAGTGTCAAGAAAGCCTCCAGAGGCCAAGCAGTGGCATTGTCCCCTCTCTGACACCTCTCCCACAAATAGAGCCACAAAGTGGAATTGCCCCACCCTGGCAAATACCTAAGGCTCCACCCCTTACAATTTACCAAATGCACTAAGACAGGGAGTCAAAGCAATTCTACCTAGTACACAGAAACAAACACAGGGAGTTTTATTTATTTTTAAAGAAAGATGATGGGAGTGTAAATAAAACTAAAATTTGCAATATAATAGTTTTAAATACCTTTGAAATTACAAAAGCTAGTCATATAATTTTGTAATATTTTTATATAAAATTCTATGTTATCTAAAAATAAGATTCTTTTGGTGATAGTGGGAAGCATTTACTAATCAAGATATATGACAAAAACTCACTTTAAAACGTGGAAGAAGAGGGATCACCTGTTAACCTAACAAGCTCAGGGGAGGCCTGCAGGGCAGCCTTACAAACTCAAACCAGAAGTAATGCCAAAGGATAGTCTGAAACGAAAGCTTATTAACTGATAACAGTTCACGGCCTATAGTCACTTCCTAAGCCTGTATTTTTCTCTAATAAAGGTCAATCTTTACCTTATTTATCTTTACCTGAGCCTGTCTGTTGTCTTTTTGTATCTAAAATAACACACCTTTAGAATGTCAAGATAATTCTCTTTTATCCTGAACCCTCAGGGCACAATCTCCCACCAGAGCAGAGACCTCAGGGCCCCTCATTGTTACTGTGTTCTCCCTATACCATCTCTCTGTGCTGTAAATATTCATTGTTAACTATGGTATACCTACCACTGTCAAAGGAGTATGTGTCTCTCCATTCTACTTTTTATCCAAGCCCAAAGATTTCTCCTTTGCTTTCTACCACCTCCCTAATCCATCACCAGTGGATTTCATGTAAGCTTCTTATGTCTTCTCCTTTGATTGTAGGGTATAAAATTAGGTGCTAAATTGCCATTCTCTACAGCATCATCTGAACACCTTGAGGTTTTGCTTCCCAGCAATTGTTGTCAGTTTGGCTCAAATAAAATCACAAAAAATCGATACAAGTTTGAATGTTTCTTATGTTGACAAAAGAAATAAAGTCAAGTATCTGATTACCTAGATTTTCAATTTTTATAGAGGTCATTGTCCTTGTGTCTAGAGCAAGAACTTTCCTGAGCTCATGTTCATAAACTATTCTTTTTTTTTTTTTGATAATAGGTTTTATTGCATTTTTCCTTTACCACTTATCCCACTTCTACCCTCTTACATCTCCACCAACCCCTTCTCACCTCCACAACTGTCGCACTGTTATCCATCTCTATGAGTTCTTTTTCTCTTTTGCTTGATCCCTCCATCCCCAAATCATTCCCCCCAGAGCTATCATCCTGCTTTCTATTAGTCGGTCTCTATTTTATTATTTTGTTCATTAGATTCTACATATGAGTGAAATCATTAAGTGTTTGTCATTCCCTGACTGGCTTATTTCACTTAGCATAATGTTCTGCAGGTCCATCCACACTGTCGCAAGGGAAAATTTTTCTTCTTTTTTATGACTAAGTAGTATTCCATTGTGTAAATGTACCAAAGCTGTTTTATCCCCTCATCTACTGATGAATATGTGAGCTACTTCACAATCTTGGTTATTGTAAATAATGCTGCAATGAACATACGGGTGCATATAATCTTTGAATTAGTGTTTTGTGTTTCTTAAGATAAATTTCCAGAAGTGAAATCTTGGGAACGTAGACAGTTCCATTTTTAAATTTTTGAGGTAACTTCATACTGTTTTCCATAGTGGCTACACAAATCTGCATTCCCACCAACAGTGCAGAAGGGTTGCCCTTTCTCCACATCCTTGCCTCACTTGTTGTTTGTTGATTTATTAATGATAATCATTCTGACAGGTGTGAGATATCTCATTGTGGTTTTAATTGTATTTCTCTGTTGATTAGCTGACTTGGAGCATCTTTTCATATGTCTATTGGCCGTCTCTATGTCCTCTTTAAGGAAGTATCTATTCAGGTCCTTGGCTCATTTTTTAATTGGTTTATTTGCTTATTTTGCGTTTAGTTTTACAAGTTTTTTATAAATTTTGGAAATTAACCCCTTATCAGATATATTGGCAAATATGTTCTCCAATGCAGTAGGTTGTCTTTTCATTTTGTTGATAGTTTCCTTTGGTGTGCAAAACCTTTTTAGCTTGATATAATTTCATTCGTTTATTTTTTATTTTATTTCCCTTGCCTGAGGAGATAGAAAAAATACTGGTACAAACAATGTCCGAGATTTTACTGCTTATGTTTTCTCTCAGGATTTTTATGGCTTCAGGTCTGACATTTAAGTCTTCAATCTATTTTGAATTTATCCTTGTGTGTGGTGTAAGAAGATCATCTAGTTTCACTTTTTCTGCATGCATCTACCCAATTTTTCCAACACCATTATTGAATAAACTATCTTTAGCTCATTGTAGGTTTCTGCCTCATCTGTCAATTATTAATTAACTATAAAAATATGGATATATTTCTGGGCTCTCTGTTCCATTTATCCATGTGTCTGTTTTCATACCATTACCATGCTGTTTTGATTACCATGGCCTTGCAGTATAGTTTGAAATTAGGTAGTGTGATCCTCCTACTTTATTCTTTTTTTCTCAAGATCACTGTTGCTTTTCTGGATGTTTAGTGGTCCAAATAAATTTTTGGAATATTTATACTAGTTCTGTGAAATACATCATTGGCATCTTGATAGGAACTGTGTTGATTCTACAGATTGCTTTAGGTAGTATGGACATTCAAAAGTTAATTCTTCCTTTCCATGAAAACGGTATATGGCTCCACTTTTTTGTATCTTCTTCAATTTCTTTCTTCGATGTCTTATAATTTTCTGAGTACATATCTTTTACATTCTTGATTAAATGTATTCCTAGGAGTTTTATTCTTTTTGAAGCAATTGTGACTGGGACTGTTTCCTTAATTTCCCTTTCTGATAGTTCATTATTGGTGTATAAAACACAACTGATTTCTGGATATTAATTTTGTATCCTGCTGCTTTGCTGAATTAATTTATCAGTGCTAGTAGTTTCTTGATGGAATCTGTAGGCTTTTCTATGTACAATGTCATGTCGTCTGCACATGATGACTGTTTTATTTCTTCCTTTCCAATCTGGATGCCTTTTATTTTTCCTTCTTGTCTTGCTGTCTTGTGATTGCTATGGATATGACATTAAGTACTTATTGAATAAGAGAGGTGAAAGTGGGCATCCCTGTCCTACTCCCAATCTTAAGGGGAACCCTTGTAGTTTTTGCCTGTTGAGTATGATGCTGGCAGTGGGTTCGCCATATATGGCCTTTATTATGTTTAGGTGTGCTCCTTCTATTCCCAGATTGCTGAGAGTTTTTTTTTTTTCATAAACAGGTGCTGGGTTTTATGAAATGTTTTCTCTCATCTACTGAAGTGATCATGTGGTTCTTATCCTTCATTTTGTTTATATGACATATCACATGTATTGATTGGTGAATATTGTATTAAACTTGCATCCTTAGAATAAATCCCACTTAATCATGGTTTATGATCTTTTTGATGTATTGCTGTATTTGGTTTGCTAATATTTTGTGGAAGATTTTAGCATCTATGTTCATCAGGGATATTGGCCTATAATCTTTTTTTGTAGTGTCTTTGTTAAAGTGAGTAAGCATGAAAATCAGAGCAAACTGTTCTTGGAAAGTAAGAAAACTATTAAACGGCAAGTTGCAGTATCGACAAATATATTCAGGCCTCAATTACTATGTCCAGATTCAACTGTTTAGGAAAGAAAGGAATATGAAAAGGGCTATCTGATTTCTCCACACCATTATCTTCATCATCTTACCTACTTAATACCTTGCTCTCTATAACTACATCTGTTATAATGTGAAGCAGAAAACTCCATTTTTACAAACTACGTGCAGCCTGTCACCATTTTCTTAAACAAATCCATCACTCCCACATGTATAAAAGATAGTCTAGGCTATTACTGGTAATAATAGAAAATCTCATGTCATTTTAATATATGAGGGGGAACAATCAATACCTTAGATAAAAATTCCATTAGCAGTGATGGAAGTATTCAGTACCTCAGGCTTTTAATTTACCAGAATTACAGTTACAAACACAGATATTCAGCAAAAACAGTGTGTGGCACTGTACATTTCACAAAGAGGATTGGTTTAGTGTTTCCTGTTTTAAATGAAAATGAAGGTCAGGGTACCAAGTTCCTATCTTCTTCTACATACACTTAATAATTTCAACTTGTGTCAGTGAATACTGTACATACAAACTCTGGTTTACAGTCAATGTAGGCACTAATGTAACTGGGTAATATGTCATGCACCATTGATGACTATAATATGTAAAAAATAAATGTATAAAACTTCAAAATTATACTGAGCATAAATTCCACTTATCTTGGAGATTTTTAAGATAATTTTAAAAACTTGATTACATCAAGGACATCACTAATGAAAACTTATTGCCATTTAACTAGATAAATAAATAAATGTTGGTCAAAAGGTAAAAAAAAAAGAATAAAACTACAATAAATTTTAAAAGAGGAGTCTTGACAAAATCCAGCCAAGCAGAGCCTCAGAGTGCAGGTGGAGGTACTGAGGGGAAGCTGGTGTTTGCCCTGCATTTGCCTGTAATCCTTAAGTGCCCTCAAAGACAATTACAAATTATTTTGTAAAATGAGTAGAAACAATGTCATTTTTCCTACAAGTTTATAGAAAATCAATAGTTGACCTTGGGTCTAAGTAAATGTGTGATTCCAAGCCACTGGATTTTCCTAAGCCCCAGTGTCTTCCTCCATTCAAAGAAGATAGGAGTTCCAGGCTCAAGAGGTAAATGTGAGACTGCCAAGTGATCCACAACAAAAGCATTGCAACAGGGAGATGACTCAGCACACCAGTTTAATCAATGTGAGCTATTATTACTGCTTTTGTTTACATAGAGTTAGCACATTGTATTATAATAATTTATGACAAAGTCTTACTTCGAGGAAGCCCACTAAAAGAATGTCATTAGAAGTGGTGTAGATGTTCTTTATCTCAGATTTTTTATTTACAAGGATAACAGTTACAAACACAGACCTTCAACAAAAGAAAAGGACAACATGGAAAATTCTATTTCAGAAACAAAGTAGATCAGGATGCAGGAATAAGTTGCCCAACAGGGATCCATGTTTCTACCCGTTAGAAAGCACCAGTCATGCTGGTCCCCACAGCCAGAAGTTTCCTATTCATGTGGAACCCAAACCTGTGAAAGACAGGGGGTATGGACTTCTCAATAGAGGAAAGACCTTCCTTTTATTGTTGATAATGCTGGTAAATCTTAAATACAATATTTTATGTTCATGTTGCTGAAAACTGTTATTGCTTTGCAAACAACAGAGGAAATTAATTTCTTTAAAAGAGGAAATAGCTCAGCTCTGAAAGTGGGAGTGAGGAAGGCCAGCTGTGTTTCTAACATAGAGTCTGCAGAAAACAGGAATTATACAACCCTATGTAACTAAGCTTTTAGCTTCAACAGTGTGTCAGCATCCTAATTCTCCAGTTGATTTATTCTTGAGCAAGCCAGCAGCTAACATTATGGAAAATGACAGTCCTGATAATATAGGAAAACAGCTTCTAGGATGGTCTTTTAATAAAAGTACTATTTTCTTATATATATAGGTCTTTCATTTTTACATAGCATTGTTTCTGTTAAAGTTCCTAGCCAAATCCAGGCTACAGATTCTCCACATTTCCCTAATTGATGGAAGCCTTTCACCATTCTACCCAGATATGGAAGAGCCATTATCTCATGACATCCCAAAGAAGAGTGAGGGTTAGGGGTACACAGTGGGTATCTACTGTCTTTTTAATATAAGGAAATACAAACCCAGAAAGTCACACAAGCCTTTACTCACAGTAGCAGAACAGGGCTGGAACAGGACCCAGCTCCCACTAGAGCTCAATCCACATTGTGACTTTGTCCCTTTCATTCACTTGCATGTAATATACCCATTATACTTCTGTGTATGTGTATGTGTGTGTGTGTATTCCTCAAACTTATGGTGCCCTTTTCTCTCCTGTCTTGCTCTTTATCACCAAACTCCATTTTACGATTAATAGGAGGGAGTGAGACCTTGGTGCATGTGGATTATAGATTATTTCTTGTAAGCATAATTTCCATAAATCAGAAAATATCTGCAATGTGATTCAACAATTATTCATAAAAATATAAAAATTGCATCCCTCTTATCTTTAGTGGTTAAAAAACAGTGAAACAAAAAATTCAAAAGTGCAAATTAGACCAATTAAATTCACATAGTGCAAGTAGAATCACATTTTCCACATTAACTAAAAGATCAAGAAGCATGTCATTGGATGCTTAGAAGCACATTTTCAACCGTGAGATAATATAAACTCTGGCTGAAGAAATATTTTCACTTTTATAAAGGCCATAATCTCTGCTTTGCAGACCCAAATGGAGAAACATTTCTCTAATTATAAGCATCAACTTTCTACTCCATGGCCGGTAATAATCTACCTGTGATTGTATGCTTCACTGTTTCACCTAAGAATGATCTTGGTTAAGTTTCACAGTAATAAATTCTTGGTGTAGAAAGAAAACATTAACAAGCATGCCACGACTGGAGTTGTAGGATTGCTTCTTAGGTGTCCACCTCTCTATCAACAGACATCATCTCTCCACTTTCCTGTCAGCGCCACAGGCCTCTGTACTGGTACTGACTGTCTTTTGTTTGGTCCCACAATGCGTGAGTGTCAATTAGTGATATTTTAGGCAATGTTGGCCAGTGTCTGTCTTGCACCTTAGCAATTGGCTTCTCTCTCATCTTCTTTCCTTTCATGGTCTCTCCATGTGTTTGAATCCCTGACCTCTTATTAAAGCCAGAGTTAAATTTTTTACTGTGGAAGTTCAGCATTAGACAGAGGACAGCAGATATTAGACTGCTAACATCATACTTCCTAGGCCCTATGTCATCTACATAATTTTAGAGCCACCAACTCCCCCTTCAGTCAACTCTTCAAAATCTAAAAAAGATGAAAGTAATGATGTGATTAAGTAACCTCTTTCAGATTCTACTGATATTCTAGTTTTTATTTTTAGCTGAGTATCTGTGGGGAAAGTAATTGGGAAATCTTGGTCTTCCGAAAAACATTCTTTCCTGCCAGTCTATCCTTGCCAGACATTTTCCTCACCTGTCACCTGGTTTGTGTGAGGGGACACACTTATCAGGACACTCTCACCCTCTCACAAATGGCTAAGCCTACTCCAATTGCTGACAACTACTTCACACAAGATACAGCAGCAATAAAGAAAAAAAAACATAAAGATGAATGACAATCATAATTAGAAGTATATACACTTTTTAAACAAATGCATAGAATTACAATAAAATACATACTATAAATAGGACAGCCATGACTAAAACGAACTCAGGAAAATCAAATTACGCTGATTTTATTGTTCCATTCTTACAAAATACCACTGTGTTCTGGAAAGTGTGAGAATGAGAGAACCCATACACCTTCTCACAAGACCCACATGAAACACCAGTAGGATTGAATTATTGCTTGTGAAAGTTAAGATCTATCCACCTTATTTACTGAGGCCCCATTTTTATATATGAGCATGAACACAGACATCAGTAGCAGGCTTATCAAAGTTACCTGGGGTGGTGCACCACCCCAGGGATGTACGTGGATCATCTTATGTCCCTGCCACACCTGTCTTAGCACCCGTATTTGTCTTAATACAGCCTGACAAGCTATACTAGCACCTTATTTATCAAGTAATAAAGTATGATACATATGATTATTTGGAAAGATCAGGTTTAGCAATCCAGATGATTCAATCAAAGGATACAGTTTAGGTTGTTTATTTAGGTTTTTGCCTCAGTTACATAAATTGGCTCAGTGATGTTCCTCACTAGTTGTACAATGTATTTTGCTCAAACTCTGCACTTATGCTTTTATTACTGTGCGTGTAAGGATTAAAAAATTCTTCCTGCAAAATATAAAATAAAACAGATAAAAATTTTAAATCTGTATGTTCTTTGTACCAATGACTCCTGTTAAATAAAGAACAACTGATACCTGTAACACTACAGGAGGTTTGTTTGATGAGAAAATCTCTCCAGCTAGATAGAAGAAAAAGTTGGCATAGAAAAGCAACACATGTCAATCAAAAGAAAGCAGAAGAAAAATGACATTGAAAATGAGATGACATACATGGGTCCTAGAATTATTTTGCCAACAGCTTAGAAATCAAGGCCCAGGGCCGCTCAGAGCTTACCAGTTCTATAGTAGGCAAGCCTGAGAAAAGCCCACAAATGGCATTATCTCTATCATAAAATAGTAATAAATTCTGGAGCCTGAAACACATGTGGAAAATCTGCTCAGCAGTGTCTGTGGGTGACTACAGTGGTTTGCAGTATTTCAAGATTTTGTCACACAATGCAATATACAGATGATGTATCAGAATTGTACATTTGAAACCTATATAATTTTATTAAGCAATGTCATCCTAATAAACTTAATAAAAAATACCTATCTCCAATCATAAATCTTATCAAAAAAAAAAGAAAAGATTTTATCTTACTCTTTTACAGAAGAGAGTGGTGCCAATGGGAATTTGCAAATTTTAAAACAGAAAGTCCATTACAATCAAAAGAATACTCTTGAGTACTTGGTAAATTATATTAATCCATTTTCCACTAATGAAAAATAAATGATGAAAAGCTTCTGGGTGTATCTTTGCCCATTGATTTGTATTTGTAAGAGCTTTACTTCTTGTTTGTACATTTGAATTTCCAAAAGCAGGTAAAAGCACTGGGGCTCACTGTATTTTTTAATGTTTTTATTTATCTATTTTAGAGAGAGAGAGAGAGAGAAACATCAATTTGTTGTTCCGCTTATCTGTGCATTCATTGGTTGCTTTTTGTATGTGCCTTGACCAGGAATAGAGCCCACAGCCTTGGTGTATTAGAATGATGCTCTAACCAACTGAACTACCCGGCCAGAGCCATGATGCTCACTGTAAGCAGGCAGCTTCACCTCACCTCATCCATCATTACCACAGACACACTGAACTCAACGTTAAACATGCCTGCCATTGAACCATGATCCAACAGAAAGTAGGATGCTGCTGAAAGAGAATATCACTTTACTGAATGAATATATTCTAATGAAATCAAATTAAGTTTAAAAATTAGTTTAACTAGCTAAAAGAAAATATCTGTCCAATCTGTATATACAACAGATTTCTGAAATAACAATACACAAAGAAATACACTACATAAAGTCTCTGGTCTTGAAGGGAAATAAATGTT
>VMDR010028229.1:0-13239 GCA_007922815.1 Macrotus californicus
CTCCCTTTTCTGATTACGTCTGCAATTCTTTTCTACGCCATGGGCGGTTGTGCATGGGTATTCCTAGTTGGCACTCCCCAGTCCAGAATTTTCTTGTGAGTTAAGTTTTGGAGAGTTTGTTTTGTCTCTCTTAAAACTAAAACTTCCAGGACATCATGAGCCTTTCAGTCATAGACAGAGTGACCATGAAACTGGGCCATGACAAGGGCATTCTGACAGCTCTGTGTTGTTTGGGTTGAGGAGAGAAAAGAGAAGACGGGGAGTAATTGTTAGTCTTTTCAGATTTTTTGATCAAAGTTGCTTCCTGTAGAAGAGGGACTGGGCACATGCACTCTACAGGTAATCTGAGGGCATAGCCCTAAGCTACGTCTGTCAAGACTAGACATTTCTGTGAAGCCTCTTCTTTTTATCTTAAGACATCTACAGATTTTATATTCTACTCCATGATACATTTTTGTATCTGTTCAAATAAAGTTTTAAATTATTTAGCTTTGAGTGAAACTGACTCTCTTAGAAGGTTTATCATTGATCAGTTTTATGAAGTACGACTTATCTCAGGGCCGAGGACAGCACTCGGCACACAGTGGACACTCCAGGAACATTTGATGAGTGACTGGAGGACTGAACCATGGTGAGGAGCCTCACACATCCCGTCAGTTGCACTATGTTCCCAGGAGGAAGCATGCCTGCGTTGGAGTAGCTGGGCATTCGATCAGCATTTCAATGCAAAGGGCCTGGTTAGAGGGCTGGCAGTGTAGGGAGGGACAGTTATGAGAGATGCTTCAAAGGAAGAATCAGTGAGACTAAAACACTGATTGCATATGGGAGCCGAAAGAAGGAAGATGCTCAGAAGTAGGGAAGTTTCAAAAGGGAAGAAATGTTTAATTCAGCTTTAGCATGTGAGTTTGCGATAACAGTGGCTGATTTAAGTACTCTTGGGTCATCTTTCCCAGGATGACAGGAAATTGTCAATTCAACATGCAACATGTACAATCAGAGTCGTTGCCAATGTAAGATGGAAAATATGAAAACCTTAGTCTGATAGAAGAAACCATCACTGCCTAGACCCATCCTGTCTAACTTGGTAGCCACTGGCCACATGTGGTCGATGAGCCTTGAGTTAGGGTTAGTTGGAATGGGGCTGTGTTGTAAATACAAAACACACCCTGTATTTTGAAGACAGTATATACATACCCATACCCACAGACCCCAAGTATAAAATATCTCAATAATTTTTATATTGGTTTCATGTTGATACTACTAATGCTATATTAGGTTCAATAATATATACTAATAAAATTAATTTCACCTGTTTCTTTTACTTTTTAAAAAATGTAACTACTAAAAATTTTTAAATGACCTGTGTGTCTTGCATTTGTAATTCATGCTGTATTTCTATCAGGCTGTGCTGGTCTAGACTGATGGATTAAGATGACTTGGACACAGATCCAGGAAAGGAGATCCTGGTAGCTTTTCCCTAAGAATTAGCAAGCACAGGCCTTTGCAGACCTCCCTTTGCCAAAACAATGCTTATCTCTCGGGGTGGGGTGTGGGGGTGGTATTTGGAAGACACTGTTAATAGAAGGTTGCAAAGCACAATTATTATTCACCACATATTTTCCACAGGTGCACTGTTGAGAAAAGCTGGGGAAATATTAATTCAAATGGAAACTAATTAAAACCCTTGCCCAAAAAAGCCCCATCAGTCCCAAATAACGTCAAGCAGTGATCTGTGATTAATCTCCCTTCTGTGCTAGTCAGCACTTCCCAAGCTGTACCTGCAGGTTGTCCCCGACTCCCCGACCCCTGGCCATTTTGAACAGTAAATAATTGGACTTTCGTTCAGCTCCTTGTCATTCCTAATTGCTTCTTTCCTGCTGAGCCCTGGTCCTTTAAGTAACTTAGTCTGTCCACCTGGAGGGACTGAAACATTTTTGATACTGTTATTAAATATTTGTCACAGTTCTAGCAGGGTCAGGATTCTGAGTGACTAGTATTTTCACATAGCAAAGTGCTATATGGAGTTACAAAGAGAGGTACCCACTGACAAGGAACTTGACCCCCAGTGGCCGGCATACAGGGATTGTTTTTGGAATCCTGCCAAGGGAAGGTCTCTGTGGTGCAGTGAACTTCCTTCACCTGCAGTTGCGCCACACCTGGCTCCTTGCTTCCCTAGGTGACCTCTGCCTTGTGGTTTGGCCCTGTGGCCTGAAGTTCCCATCTACCCCTTTGCTGGCAGATGGTTGGATAAAGACTCACACTGTCAAGATGGACAAAAATGCTTTGTTTGGCCTGCCCCTGGCCCTGCCCCCTTCTGCAGCCACATCTCAGGTCACTCTCTCCTGCACCCTGCTCCAGCCACCCTGCTGGCCTTGGTTCTTATCCTTGAGCAGGTCCTACTGTCCAGACTCAGGATCTCTCCTTGCAGTGGTCTCTGCTTGGAATAAGTGCCCCTTCCCTCCCTCTTCACACACCAACTCATCCTGAAAGCCGATCTCCTCTGGGCATCTTCCTTGAAAACTCCAGTCTTTTTATTTGCCCTCATGGTGGCCTGAGTTTGTCTTCCAAAATGTTCATCATAGTCGGTGATATATGGTTAATGCCACTGTGTGAAGATTTGATGTCTTTCTTTGCCACCTGATGTTAAGCACCTGGAGGGTGGGGAAAATCTGTGTTTGGTTTTCTGTTGTGTCTCCAGGGCTAGAGACTCAGTAAATATTTGCCAGACAGATTCATAGATGTGTTTGTTCTTCTCCCGCAGACTGCTCAGAAACGCACTGAGGGCAGTGCTGCATGTTCACGTGCAGGGCGGTGGTGGGTGAGGTGGGTCAGTTATAAGTCAAACCTTGAATTACACTGTTCCCTCCTCATTCCCTTGGCCTGAGCTACCACATTCCTCTTCCCATAGCTCTTCGGTTTCAGCTGCTTGTGGATCCTTCCCTCCCTTTCCCTGTGTTGCCCCCACCTCCCGCTAGTCTGGCAGTTTCCCATGGAGAACATCCAGCTCTTGGGATGTGGGGAGGCACTTTTCCATCTGATTACAGTGGTTTCTAGTTTTAACATAACCACATAAGCCAGCACAGGCTCAGTTAGCTACGGGGGAGGCTCATCACCTGCTCCTCTCTTTGGCCTAGAACGTAGGGCTGGGGGTCAGGGCCAGAGTTTCAGATGAGAGCACTGGTTAGAGAGTTCTGTGTGCCCCAGAGATCAAATCTGCCACAATTTTGTGTAGCAGGCACGTCATGACTTGCCTTTTGCATAAATGCAAGATTTTTCACAAGCAAAATCTGCTAGTTCAGCCTTTAAAGAATGATCAAGAATCAGATCACTCCCCATCACCTCCACGGGCAGCACCTTGGCCCAAGTCATTGCCAGTGTTTCCCAGAATCACTGCCGGGGTCTCCCTGCTTCTGCTTTGCTTCCTGAGGGATGGTGTTGAAATGGAATTCAACCATGACACTTCTTTGCTTAAGATCCTACAATGGAAGGGATTCCTGCCATCTGAGACAGTGTGGATGGCCTCAAGGACATTATACTGGGTTAAGTGAGTCAGACAGAGAATGACAACTACTGTATGATCTCAATTAATATGTGAAATCTTAAAAAAACTGAACTTATAGAAGCAGAGTAAAGATTGGTGCATGCCAGAGGTGGGAGGGTGGGGGGATGGGAAAATGGGTGAAGATGGTCAAAAAGTACAAACTTCTGGTTATAAAATAAACAAATTATGGGAATGTAATGGTGATTATAATTAAAAATACCGTATTGGATATTAAATGTTGCCAGCTAATTTGGAAGTTGCTGAGAGTCAGTCTTAAAAGTTCTGATCACAAGAAGAAAATGTGCAATCACAGGAGGTGGTAGATGTTAACTAAACTTAGGTGCTTGTCATTTTGCAATTCATACACAAATCAAATCGTTATGTTGTACACCTAAAACTAATACCAGGTTGTACGTCTGCTGTACCTCGATATAGTGGGGACGAAAATGAATCACTCAGAGTAAAGGTGCAGCCCATGTAGTGGCCCTCTCCAACCTCACTTTTTTTTTATTTTTAAGTAAGGAATTTAATTAAAGAGTTTGGATATCTTTTTAAGAGCAAAGATAAAAGTCATTCAAGTAAGTTAGGAGTTGGTTTTCTTTTCCAACTAATTCTTATACAGTAAATTGTCAATTCAGTTCTAATATATTCTTTTTTAAAAATTTATTTTGTAATCAGAGTTGACATACAATACTATGTCAGTCTCAGGTGTACAACATGGTGATGAGACGTTTATGTGACTTACAAAGTGATCATCTCAGTTAAGTCTAGTGCCCATCTGACACCACATAGTTATCACCATATTACTGACTCCATTCCTTTTGCTGGACTTTACAGCCCCATGACTGGTTTTATACCTGGCAATTTGAATTTCTGAATCCCTTCACTTCCCTCATCCCCCTTCCATCTCCCATCTCCCCACTTTTCCTTTGCTCATTCCGCTCTGGCAATACTGACTTCCTCCGGTTTCTTGAGTGAGCCAATAACATTCCTGCCTCTGCACTTTGCATTTGCTGTTTCCTCCACCTGGAATGCCATCCCTTCAGTGTGCATATTGCTTCGTCTCCCTCTTCATGATCTCATCAATGTGTGAACTCTGCATCTTTGCCCTAATCTTTCATTTGGCTCCCTCTGGCTTTCCTCTTTGAAAACAGCAAGGCATGACAATGAGATTATGGTGAAACTCTGGCTAGTTGAGACCCTCTTTAAAGAATCGTCACTCCTGTTTGAGAATATCTGATGACTTAGGAGAGGCCATAGACACTAGGGCAATGGTTTGGAACTTTTAAAATATAAGCGGAGTGCTTTCATCAAATGGAATCATGGGTAGAAGGTCTTCTTTAGCAAGTTTGAGAGGGACGAAACGTTGACACTTGAACACGTTGCTGAGGGAAGAGGCCCTCACTGCCTTAGCTGGCGGATTAGAAACATGAGGCCAAAGAGGTTAAATTCTTAATGTGGAAGCTGGAAGTAGAGCAGAAACAGTGGAAGTAGGGGCTGAGCTTTGTCACCACCACCACTTCATGCCCTCCTTCACCCCCACAGTCCATTACAAGGGCTTTATGAATACAACCCTCCCCCCCCCCCAAAAAAAAGCAAGTACAGCAAATTACTTGGTATAGAATTACTTGGCTTATCACTATTCATCAAAATCATCATCATCACCCTTCATCTGATTGTCTATATTGCATTATCATGTCCACAAGAACAGTGTGAGAACTTATCATGTGCATTTGCCAAAACAAATGTACTTCCCATCTCCTTCGGGCCTGCTCAGAGGTGACTTCTCAGTGACCAGGCCACCCTACTGCAAAGTGCAACCCAGCCTTCCCCTGCCCAAGTCGTCCCTCCTTCCACGCTGGCTCTGGTTTGCACTAATCCTGCCTCCTCCCGATTGCTCATGGAGCACAGTGTTTCATCCCACACGTTTCAGAGCTTGATATCATTCTTTCTGCAACCTTCTATTTCTTATGTGCTCAGTGGTGGAAAAATAATTTCCCACTGGGCTTCCACTTCTAATTCTGCCATAACTCAATGGTGACCTTGAGAAATGACTCAATTACTCCAGACCTCATTTTTTTTTCTTTCATTTTACAATAAGGAGCTGAGTTAGATGGTGTTTGAGTTCTCCCCACATTTCACATTCTAAGTGATCATAAGCAGTTTGATAGAAGGGTCCATGTCCAATAATAACAACAGCAATTCCCATTTACAACTGCCTGCTGGCCCCTTCAACTACATAATTTCCCATCCCTTTAGTAATCCTATAAGGGAGGCACTATTATACCCATTCCACAGAACGGGAAACTAATACTCAAAATTGTAGTGAAAAAAAAACATGCTTAAGGGACTCTTAATGAGACACAGCTGGGACTCTATCTCGAGTCTGTCTAACTTCAAAGCCTGTGTCCCTTTCCTCCTCCTCAACTGTCTCTTGCCTTACATTTCTTTTAGATCACTCTTGGTCATGAGACAAGGTCTTGGACAGATCTGAGGTGACCTTCGAATTGTATTCCAAGACTCAAGAAGAGGAATCCAACTGCATTTTCTTGCTTGGTCATGATACCTGACTGCAGTGTGGCCTGGGCTGTGCTCTCTGCAGGGCTCCTTGATACTGTCATTCGGGCAGAAGGCAGCTACGCGGGCAAGAAGTCTTCCCTCCACTCACTGATGTGTGACCGTGGGCAGGTTACACACATTCTACAAGCCTCAGTTCACAAATTATTTTTTTCCATTAGATAAAACAATAACACCTGCCTCCTGGGTTTGTTAGGAGAAATGTAAATGAGGAAATGAGTGTAACGTCAGTGTGTAGGTTTTTAAAATTTTAATTGTGGTAAAATGCACATAACGTACTACTTACTGTTTTAACCCTTTCTAAGTGGACAGTTCAGTGGTATTAAATACATTGATTCTGTTGTGCAACCATCACCACCATCCACCTCTAGAATCCTGTTCACCTTGCAAAACTGAAACTCCATATATGGTGTTGTCTTTGTTTCAACTCAACTGGAATGCAAAACTCAGCACACCTTCCAGTTCTTGCAAAGGAAAACACACACTCACACCCACACATTAGTGAGTAGCAAGATCTTCTCAATTATCTCGCAGGGTGATAACACCAGCTTTAATCTCTAAACTCATGTTTCCAACTCATTATGGTGATCAGAAAACAAAATCCCTGCTAGTTAATAGGATTCACTTTGGGCAGCTATTGGGGCTGTAAATGATAAAGAATAGTTTCCTTGTACATTATAATCATCACTTCCATCATCATAAACTACTGTTGGTAACTTAGAAGAATGATACAAAAAGAGAGAGGTCCTAGAAACTGGGTAATACAGACATTTAAATCCAATTTTCAAAAGAGTGATAGATGGATCAAGAGAATCCAGTGTTGGGTGAAGTAGCTCTGGAACTCAGCCTCTTGTGCTCAGAAAAATCAAACCAACTATATCCAGTGACCAAAGCTCATCTGTCACCCCACACTGGTTGGCTGTGGACTAGAGCCCCAGAGCCCCACCACATTGCCTTAGCCACCCCATCTGACAGCAATCATTGGAGGGGGTCTCCAGTGATCACTGAGAACAGCTGACCTAGAGGAATAGAGCCCTACACCCTGGGTTGACATGTGGGGGTCTCTATAGCCTGGTATGAGACCAGGCTCAAACATCAACACTGTCGTGGACTGTTTGCCCAAACCTTCTGTGTCAGTGTGATTACCTTTGTCAGGAAAGTTCATGCCAAAAATCCTGTGGAAATCAAATTTATCTGAAAGGGGAGAGCCAAGAAGCCATCTAGAATTGCTGAAAAATAGAGTAATAAGATTAAAGCTAGCAACATAAAAACATCCCTGATCAAGAGTCTTCAAATACTTTTTTACCATCTACAGGTAAAGCTACTTTACATGTGGTAAGCTAAAAATTCATTTCCAATAGCCTAGTGAACAGTAAATCACACCATCAATGGGAGGCAACCAACAGAAGGCATAGACTGTGTATCTGGGCTTAGGGTCCTTCAAGCATGCAAGGGAGGAAGGGGCAGAAGAAAAGATGAGTTTCATTTTTATAATTTACAATAACTAGGAATGTTAATACTGATTCTATTCCTGTGTGACTTTCCATAGAGCAGAAAAAAGATTTCCATGAATATTGAAGACTTTAATTTGCCATCTTTGCATAATACCTATGCAGCAAAGATCTCCCAGCTCTCAGGAGTAAGAGCCTGGGCAACAAAAAGAACCAGATTTGTCAATGACAGCTGTAAGCTTTGCTCTCTAAGCTAGATTTTCGCCATCATTAAACTTGGAACAGAATGAATCTGATCTGTGAACCCCCCTGTGGAATTCTCAACAAACACAAGACTGTGCTGGTTAGTGGCATTGAAAGGAAGGGCTATGGGGTTGGCATCGGCAAGCAAAGGCCTTAATATCTGTGAAGCATAGACAGGAGTCTGAAGCCGCTTAGTTTCTTAGTTTTTCCTTCTGTAGCAACTGTCTCTGCCTTGTGTGTGGTGGGATGGTAACTCTAAATCTTTGTGGAGTTATGACTGACACTCTCTGTTTGATTTGTAACACCTCAGCAAGTTACCCTATGGGCCATTTGGCAGATAGTAATTATAAATAAGAGTTAAAAATCAGTATTACTTGGCATTTGAATTGGAAACATTTCATGACTCCCCCTTTTCTTAATTGGATTTACCTGTGAATAAGAAGACCGCAGCTGAGTTCTTGCCTTAGAATTCTGGGACATTAGCAATGGTTCAGTTCAAAGCTCTCTTTCTGTAGATGATGAACAAGCCCACAGAAAGCCAGACACGTAGGTGATATCGTACATTGGAGGCAAAGACAGGACTAGAATCCAGGTCATTTAACTCTGAGCAGCAGTGCTCTCCCCTGACACTGCATTTTAATGACTATGTCTAAGATACCGCATCCCATATGCAGGAAGCACTGCATGCAATTAGCTCCTTAAAGTGTATTTGTAATTGACAATGACATCGCTGTTAGTGTTGATTTAATCATAGGGTGCTAGTTTTCCAAATGGAAAGAATAAAGTTAAAAATAAGAGAGTAAAAACATTGTTTCAGATCCAAACTAAGTACTGTTCCTTATGTACTTTTTAAATGAAAATAAAGAGAAGTATGCTATGGAATTTATTTGGCCAAAATATTAGGAAAACTGAACCAAAGCTTCCATTTCCTTAATTTTTCTGTTAGATATGAAGTTGCCCGTCACCAGGGAAGGTACTCACTAACAACCAGTGATCTCTGACATCTCCGTGAACGACTACTGGCTTCTTCTAGAAAACATCATGTGTCAAGTCTACAGCTGGTGACCATAGATGGTTACCATCTGTGGTGGAGGTACCCATGATGGTGCTGGTCCTGGTGGTGATAATGGTAGTAACTGTGTTGGTGGTGTTGGTAGTGGTAATGGTAGTGACGATGGTGGTGGAAGAAGCTGTAGAAATGGTATTGGTGACCACGAAAGTGGTGGTGGTGGTAGTGAAGAAGGATTACCATCTACACTTAGCTTTCAAGGATAGACAGGGTTTTCAACAGGCAGAATTGTGCTGGAATGGAAACTCCAAGTTGAGGAGGTAGCTTAGCTGAAGTCAGTAAATTTCTCTGGCTGGAATGTGGGGCGACAGGCATGTGGCAAGAGTGTGAAGGACAACCTCAGTAAGGTGCATCTGGGGTCATCTGGTGAAGCCTTGGATACTAGGACAGGAAACCTGAACAAGTCTTTGTCCAGGAGAACAGCTTTATGACTAGAATCACTCAGGCAAAAATGAAGAGGAACTCACTCAGGACAGTTGCCCTTAGGATAGAGATGTGAGAAAAGATATGAGAGTCACCTGTGGATCAACAGAACCCAGAAGCTGGCTGGGTGTGGGGCTGAGAGTCACGTTCTGTGCAGTGACCTGCTCTCTGAAAGGGCAGAGTGACTGTGTCATGTTACTTGGCTTTTCCATGGGGTCTGGCACTGTGCTTACTATGTGACAGGTGCTCTGAAAATGTGTGGGGTCTGTTTACCTGCTTTGAGTCACCCTGGCCAAAGGACTGACCAGGTGGTTGAATTTGACTCTTTTTCCTGTTCCCTTCATTCTCCTTAGAGAGCACATTTAGTCAGTGGCACTCACACAGAGACCTACTTTCCATGGCTGAACCCAGCCCACAGTTTGGCTAGGCTCCCGGTGATTGATTGGGGATGATAGCATTGTATACTCCACCCTCCCTCCCATTACAGGAGGGGATTCACTGATGGATGGGGAGTCTGAGATAACCTCATGGAAGATGTTATATTTGACCTGAGTCTTGAGGAAAGATAGGGGTTAGATGAACAGTGAGGGAGGGTATTTTAGGAGGGAAGAAAGCAGGGGCTGAAATTTAGGCATGAGTGGATTGGTTTTGCAGAAGTGAAGGCATGTGAGTGCTGTTGGAGAGACTCACTCTGGTCAGACTAGGGACGGCTTTGAGTTCTCAGGAAAAAATGCGAGGCTTACTCTTAGGGCAGAGGCTTCTGAGTCAGGACAACTGGTGCTCATCTTATGTTTCTATGTCCCTTTCATGTCTCAGTCTCCCTTTCAGTCAGTCAAGGTCTTGTGAGGGAGCTCTGGCAGGCAGGAATGTGAGCGGTGCTGACACATTCGTCCCTGTCAGGGTGCCCTGTGCATCCCCCTCTGCCCCTCTGTGGTACCCTTGGAAATGCTCCAGGTGGTGCAGCTACAAGGTGGCAAGTCCTTCATACTCAAGGTCCTGAAGGGGAGAACTAGTTCCAGGACTTACATGTGAGTGAGAGATAACATTTTGTTGTTATAAGGACTAGAGATTTTGAGTTAATTTGTTAGGGCAACTACCCTGACAGCTTCTAAGGCCTGGGGTCGAGGACAGGAATGATAGGAATTGAGGGCAGTGGAAGGAGATGTACAAGGCCATGTACTCTTCATCCGTGATGATTCCTCTCATGTGCAATCAGATGACACAGTGTTCTTTGGGACACTGGGGAGAACAGTTGATTATAAAACCCAGGAAGGCCTCTCCTTTTCACTGGGCACCATCCTTGCCTGTGCTACTTTTTGAATATCTCGGAGCAGTGGGTTGACATAAGGAAGTGAGATGCTTGAAATGAAGGGCAACACTCTAGTTGAAGCAGAGGGTAGGAAGCAAGACCCTTTAGTTCTCCCTAAACATCAGCCAGGCAACGGAGGCTCTTCAGAATTCCCGGTGCAACCCAAAATCCAATTTGAAAATACCTTGGTGGCATGAAAGGGCACAGGATTTGGATTTAGAAGATCTGGATTTGATTCCTGGCTCCACCAGTTACTAATTGTGTGAATATGGGTTAATTTCTTAATCTATCTGGTTTGTATTCATTATATGAAATTGGGTACAAATATTGGGTTTCCTACTATAAAGGACTTCTGTGCAAATAAAGAGAAATGAAATGTGTGCGTGATGCTTTATGAACCATGTAGGGCTCTGCAAATACGTGTGGTTTGTGCAGCTATGCATGCATAGCTGCAAAGCTGTCTCAGCAAGGGGCCTCGTTGGTCTCTCTCATACGGCCTGTGTTGTATGTCCCAGCACCTTCTTGCTTCTTTCTGTAGATGACCTTGCCTCTCCCTTCACTGAGAATGTCAAGAACTTCCAACACGGACATCTGGACTTTTCTCTATAGCTTTGTACATCCTCTCATTCTCCTCTCCTGTTCCAGAGGAAGACAGTACTCTTCTCTGCTCCAGGGTTCACAGCCCCATTCCAACACACCCCTTCCCAGCTTCCCAGCCACCAGTCCCTAGCTCATATCTTCCAGTATTTCTATCTTCAGTCAGATAATGTACTCAAGTCTCCTGCATCCTGAAAAAAAGTCCCCCTAGCACATGGTCTCATAAAGTTAAATCTTATCTTTCTCTCCTCTTTACCACATGTATTTCTGAAAGAATTGCCAAGTTCTTCACTTACACTCCACTCTCATTCGGAGTGGGAAGAATGAAGGGGGTACTTTCTGATCACAATGAAACAGCCAGTTAACTTTTCATGGATGTGATGAGTGTGGGCAAGAAAGGCAGGCAGGCAGGTCCTCAGAGTCTTTTGTTCTGAGCAGGTACACAGTACCAAACCAACCAACCAACAAACAAAAAAACAACCAAGGAACTAGATGGAGTAACTCAGGAACGTTTTTTAACCCTTTCTTACTATGCTTCTCAACAATGCTACTGCTTCATTGATTTTTTTTTTATTTTTTACTGTAGGTGATGAAACTATTTCTGTTCTGTGAAGTATGTATTTGAAGACTTGAGCTAAACATTCTCTCACCTAATGAACAGCACATTCAGGATTCGAGCCAACCTGGATTTTTAAAAATAAATGATGAAGAACGTTTTGATGGTCGCCAGATGGGAGGGGACTGGGGCGATGGGTGAAAAAGGTGAAGGGGTTAAGAAGTACAAATTGGTAGTCACAGAATAGTCATGGGGATGTTAAATACAGCACAAGGAATAGAGTAGCCAAAGAACTTATACGCAGGACCCATAGACATGAACAATGGTGTGGGGATTGCCTGAGGGTGTGAGAGGGCTGGGTGGAGGGGACAGAAGGGGCAAAACTGGGACAACTGTAACACCATAATCAATAAAGTGTAATTAAAAAAAGCAAAGCAAAAAAAAAATAAATGACAAAAGTGAGGAAACTCAACATGTGAAAAGCAATGACAGTGAGAGATCATCATACAGGGGCACTCCGGGTCTGGGATGAGCAGCTGACCACTGTCCACACCCGGGGGGCTACCCAAAACAGAGCCAGCTATTATTTACTCTCTAAATCTGAAAGACAGATTTTGTTTTTTCCTATTGCTCAGCTGAGGCATGAACAAGTTATTTCTCTCCTCGGTAGGGACCTGCACTAGGGTAAAGAAGGCAAATGGGGCATTCAGTCTCAAATCCTTGCCTGCTCCTGGGTGTTTCTGAATTTTCATCAGGATTTTCTGGTGGTGGTGCACAGCAGGTGGCAGGTTAGCAACACCTGGCTTTCCAAGAAAAATCCCTAACTGGTAGGTAGCACTCTGTGGAATAAATACTTTTGCGATGGCCAATTTCAAGCTACAACATGATGTCACTGAACGTGGAATTGAGAAGAGACATGCACAATTGGCTCCTTAAGCTGACTCCAGTATAGAGCTGATACATCACACATTCTGCTAACAACATAGTACATGTACCACAGGGAATTGGAGAATCATAGAAATGCAGGGCAGAATGCAGAGAGAAAAAAATACTAGGAGCTTCACCTCCCCCCTAAGAAAGACAATAAATTAATATATTCCATTTTCAAAAAAGAAAGAAAATTCTATGCAGATTGTTTTTAGTGTTTAGTTTTTGCATAGTTGTCATCATCATACTGTAGTTTTGTTTCCTGACATAACACACATCTTTTCCTATGTTATTACAAATTCATCCTAAACACTTTAGCAGCTGAATAATATTCTGATGCATGAGCAGAGCAGTCCATCTCAAAATCTAATGTACAGTCATATCTCTGCTTTTAAACTGCTCAGTTCCAGGGACCTTTCTCTCTCCCCTGCTTCCCTGGTCACACTGGGACCCTGTTACACTTTGGAGATGCCCTCCATAAATGCCATGTCTATCTCCCTGGCTCGCTTGACCAAGTACCTCCACTGACACAATTCTCTGTCTCAG
>VMDR010028230.1:0-13233 GCA_007922815.1 Macrotus californicus
ATTTTATACCTAAAGAGGGAGAATATCTCCTCACAATAATAGCTAAGATGTAATGCTTCCAAAGGGAAAAAAATCATTCAAGTATTAGTCAAAGGAGCTTGAAAATTCCCTGTATGAATTAAATTAAATTTAAACTTTTATTGCATGTCTATTATTTGTCAGTGAGCATGCTAAGCTCTGGAAATAGAAGGTGATTACCATTCAGACATCTTTAAAGAGTTCTTTGTCAAACACGAGTGACAGACATGAAACTGAAAAATTTGCAATATAGTGTGGTAAATCCTCTAATAATACCACCACAAAGTAGAGTATTCAAGAAGGGTAAATTGACATGGGCAGGAAAGATTTGAATAGTGAGGCAACTGGTAACTGATATCATGAAAATTTGAAATTAATCTGAATTTTCCACATTTCCAGAAAGCTATTTTTCAACAGAAAATTAAAATGTAGAAAACACTCTGGCTTTATGTAATATGGTTTTTACAAAGAGAACAACACATTTCTTTTCAAAACTATACAGAGAAACTGTTCTACAACCATTAGTTTTAACCGGAACTAAATTTGAAAATATTGGGCTGGCCAAAAAGTTTGTTTTCTGTAAGATGACTCTAGTAGTGCTTAGTGGTCTTTAACATCATTTGAAACAACTTTGTTAGATTGCATTGTGACAACTGTCATATCAGCATGCATTTAAAAAAGCACATCAAAAATTGGTGAATTTTTTGTAGTCATTTTAATATTGAAGATGGAAGAAAATACACAATATTTTTAGCATATTATGCTTTGTTATTTCAAGAAAGGCAAAAACACAAGTGAAATTCAAAAAAAAAAAAGATTTGTGCCATGTATGGAGAAGGCACTATGATCAATGGAACATGTCAAAAGTGATTTGCAAAGTTTCATGCTGGAGATTTCTCACTGGACGATGCTCTATGGTGAAGTAGACCGGTGGAAGTTGATAGAGATCAAATCGAGACATTATTTGAGAACAATCAATATGATACCACATGGGAAATACCAGACATACTCAAAATATCCAAATCAATAAAGTTATTGGTGAGTATGAAAAGTATGTCTTATTTTACAGAAAAAACTAAATGGACTTTTTGGCCAACCCAATAATGTTAGCTCCATTTCTAGGAGAATTATCACACTGATTTTTGTAAAATTATTTGGCACAGCTCACATGAAATTGTATGACATTATTATCAGGCAGCTCAACATCAGCTGTGCATAAAGCAGGTTCCTTTTCCTGTGGGAATCTGGCAGTTCAGATTGTCTGTAGGGTTTGTCTCTTCTATTCATGAGAGACAACACTGCTGCTATTTAAATTGTTTAATAGAGCCCTCTGAATTGACTATAAAAGTAATTGTATGCTTGGCAATCAAAAATTATTTTTGCAAACAAATACAAAGTGGACCTAGAAGGATAAAACTTCAGTGGACTGTGCCCAGGATGTGTTGAGTGAGGGAGACCGGGGCACAGGGTGTACATCTGCTGTTTTCATCCGGCTGGCATTCGTTCCCCATTCTTCTCATAACAACGCTGTTTTCTTTGGGAACCATCTATTCTCTGTTTGAAATTACTCAGTTTTGCCTCAGATCTAAGCCAGACTTTCTAAACCTTTTTAATATGTATTATCCTTGGGGATTATTTGGAAAGTATTTGAAAATGGAAGTGCTCTTTCTGCGGGGGTGGACAATCTGGAGCGATGAAAGCCTAGTTATCATTCTACCATGTGGGGAGATCATTCCTGAGAAGGAAGCCAACACAGAGGCAAGCTGCACTGAGAGATGGAGAGAAACAGATTTCTGACCTCATTTGAGTACATGGGTCCATCCGTGCCTGAAGCCAGTTGGTGTCTTGGATAATAAATCCCTTTGTGTGTTGGGTTTCTCTGCTTGTTGAAGAAAGAATTCTATTCCATCTAAAATTTCATGGGATGACTATGGTGATTTCTAGACAACTCAGTTATTTAGAGTAACTAACTCTGGGCTCTAGGAAACAATGGAAACCTCAAGATTCATCAGCTAATATGGAAAATATCCTCCATTGCTAACTGAGGGCTTCTCTTTACTAGAGTTAGCTTAGAGATAACACCAGACATACAAACACATAGTGCGGCTGCCAATTTCTGTGGCAAGGGGAAAGGCCCTCCAGGCCCCCTAACTATGTATATACAGGGTGGGGCAAAAGTAGGTTTACAGTTGTGAGTAAGCAAAACAGAGTTTATTCTTGTGTTGTTATTTATTATTATATTATTTTTCATGTGAACAACTGTGAACCTACTTCTGTTCCACCTGCATATATGTGAAGATTGATAGAAAAATATCTGACTTACAGTTGCTTCACTTACTAACATGTTAATTACCTATGTATTTTTGAGATCTATACTCAAATTCATCTAAAAGAGTAGCCTTTTTCTTGATGACTATAAACAAAAAGGAAAATGATTTGCACCATCTGACAAGGGTGCTTTTCTTAGCGGAGGCTAATTTAGGTTTGGGTATAATGGTAGTTGTTTGATTTTAACAACCTTATTGAAATGTGATTCATGTTCCATACAATTCTCCAGTTTAAATGGCATAATTCAATGGTCTTCAGTATATTCACATAACTATACTGTTATCACAATCTTAGAATGTTTTATAATTTCAAAAAGAAACTCCATACAGATTAGCATTCATGTACTATTTCCTTCCAAACTTCTTCCACCCTTAACCCCAAGCAATCACTAATCTATTTTCTGTCCCTACAGTTGTGTCCATGTTGAACAATTCTTATAGATAAAATCATGCCATAATCTGGTCTTTTGTGACTGGTTTCTTTCCTTAGCATAATGTTCTCAAGGTTTGTCCATTTTTTGTGTCCAAATTATAATCCACTGTCCACCATATTTTGTTTACGTATTCATCAGCGGATGGCCATTTGGGTTGTTTCATCTGGGGGCTATTATGAATAATGTTGCTATGAACATTGATGTCCAGTTTGTGTGAACATGTTTCCAGTTGTCTTGGACATATACTTTAGAGTGAAATTTCTGGGCCACATGGCAACTCTATGTTTAGCTTTTGAGAACTGCCAAACTGTTTTCCACAGTGGCTGCACCATTTTGCATTTCTACCAGCAATGTATATTGGTTCCAATTTCTCCACATCCTCACCAACACTTGCTATTGTCTGTCTTTTTGATTCTAGACATGCTAGTCAGTATGAACTGGTATCTTATTGTGGTTTTGATTTGCATTTCCCTTAACTAATAATGTTGAACATTTTCTCATGTGCTTATTGTCCATTTGTATATATTCTTTGGAGAAATTCTATTCAGATTATTTACCTATGTTTTAATCAGGTTATTTGTCCTTATAGCATTATGAATGTTATCTTTGCATTCTCAATACCAGTAACTTATTAAGTGTATGGGTTAGAAATATTTTCATCCATTCTGGGGGCTCTTTCACTTTCTTGATGGTGTCCTTTGAAGCACAAAAATCTTCGACTTTGTTGAAGCCCAATTCAGGTTGTTCTTTGTCATTTGTGTTTTGATACCATATCTAAGAAGCTATGATCTATCCAGGGTCACAAAGATTTACCCTTATGTTTTCTTCAAAGGATTTTATAGTTCAATCTCTTACATATAGGTCTATGATCCATTTTGAATTAATTTTCATAATGGTGTAAGATAAGGGTCCAAATTCATTCTTTTGCATGTGAATATTCAGTTGTCTCAGCATCATTTTTTGAAAAGACTGTTCTCTACCTAATGAAGCCTTTGAAACCGTTGTTTAAAGTCAGTTGACTACAAATGCAAGAGTTTATTTTTGGACTCTAGATTCTATTCCAATCTAAGTGTAAGAATAGGAATGAAAAATATTGAGATGTATGAATTAGAAATACTATCTCCCACTCTGGGGGCTGACTATGTCCCTACCCTTATGTTAGCATCTTACTGTCTTGAACAGGATAGGTTTGTAGTAAATACTGAAATCCAGAAATGTGAGTCTTTCAACTTTGTTCTTTTTTCAAGATAATTTTGGCAATTCTGGGTTCTTTGCAGTCCTACGTTAGTTTTAGGATCACTTTACCAATTTCTGCACACACACAAAAAACATAGATGGTATTTTAATAGGGATGGCATTGAATTTGTAAATAAATCTGGAAAATTCATTTCCTTTGACTGTCATAACAATTACCACAAATGTGATATGCTTAAAATTATAAAAATGTATTCTCTCAGAGTTCTGAAGCCAGAATTACAAAAAAGGTGTCAGCAAGATCATATTCCCTCTGAAGGCTCTAGGAAGAATCTGTTTTTTGTCTCTTTCAGTCTCTGGTGACTATGGCATTTTTTTTTTTATTCGTGGCCACATTACTCCAATCTCTGCCTCTGTGGTCACATTGCCTCTTCTTCTGTTTGAAGTTTGAATCAAGTCTCCTTCTGCCTCACTATTATACAAACACTTGTCACTGGGTTTTTGGATCAACTTAAATGATTCAAGTCTGGTATGATCTCTTCATCTCAGGGATCCTTTTTTTAGTTACATGTGCAAAGATCTTTTTTCTGAATAAGGTAACATTGATTTTTGTATGGTCTACTACATTAATTGATTTGGGGATGTTAATCCAACCTTGAATTCCTGTGATGAATCCCACTCAGTCATATTGTATAATCTTTTTTATCTGGGGCTACATTCAGTTTGCCAGTATTTTTTTAAAGATTTATGCATCTATATAGTCACAGTTTATATACGCTCTTTCTGTAGGGAGAGGAGTAATTTCCTTATCTCCCAATTTTCATAAAGTCCCCTTAAAGAATCACCCCATGTGTAATTACTCATATACTCATAAATTGTCACAAAGTGTCTCAGCATCCCTCATGAACCACAAGCTTAGGAGGCATTACTTCCTTCTCACTCCCAAGTATGATTTAAGATATATTAGAAATCATACTACAAAACTTGTTGTTTAGTGCTAGTACATAACTTTCATTACAACTGCTTTTCCTACAGTTAAGATAAAAGTTCTCAACAAGGAAGCTTCTATCCCATTGTATTTCAATATTGGTTACTGCTTTCGGAACTGAGTTTCATGATTTACAGGGATTCTCTGCATAGATGCGGGTAGACAGAACCAGTGGTGTTGCTACTTTCTCTGCTCAGTTCAAGGACCTTACAGTCTCTGCAGTTTAACTCTGCTCCAAGGCTATTAATAACTTTTTCCCCTTAAGAGCCATGCCTGGGGAATATATACTATATCTCCTCATAAAACACTCATTGTGTTTTATAGATAGATAGATAGATAGACTGTCCAGAAAAAGTCTAGCCATTGTTAATATAACAAGAACAGTTTGCATGACATCAATGTAACCTGGCAGCCAAGGACAGTGGACTGGAATGCACATGCGTGAACAATGATGATTTCACTGTACTAGTCAGTGGGGGTGGTAGATGCCAGGGTGTGCATGTGCACTGTGTGGCAGTGGCATTCGATATAACTGAGCGAGTAGAACAACAAGTCTATATTAAATTTTGCTTTAAGCTTGAACATTCCTCTGCAGAAACTATTGGGATGATTCAGAAGGCTGTAGCTATGGGCAACTGGTGATGGGCAGCTTCATCAGGACAACACGCCCGCTCAGGCATCACATCTGTGCAGAGTTTTTTGGCGAAACATCAAATCACCCAGGTGACTCAGTCACCCTACAGCCCAGATTTGGAGCCCTGTGACTTCTGACTTTTCCCAAAATTAAAATCACCTTCCAAAGGGAAGAGATTTCACTGTTGATAAGATGCAGGAAAATACAACACAGCAGCTTACGGGAGAACTGTGTGAGATCCCAAGGCACCTACTTTGCAGAGGACTGAGGCATCACTGTTCTATGTACAATGTTTCTTGTATCTTGTGTCTTCTTCAATAAATGTCTATTTTCATATTATATGACTGGATACCTGCTGAACATATATGTATATGTATCACCTGCCATTATTTAACTATTATGATTTTAGGCAAGTTACCTAACTATCTGACTTCAGTTTCCTGGGGTCATTGTTAAGGTTAAATAAAAGTATGTATATCGAATGTCAAGCACAGTACTAGACACCCAGCACTTAAAAAATGACATTCTTTTCGCTTTAAAGGTGGATGGGGATTAATGGAAAATATTTATCAAAATACTTAGGACATACAAAGAATTTGGTAACTACCCAAAAGACTTTGTCATTGTTGGTGTGATGCCAAATGATATTAAAGATACTGAATTCGAAAACTAGAGTTCAAATCTTCCATCCACTACTTGCTGTCTGTGTGAGGCTGACCAAGTCTCTGAGCCTTATTTTCTTCATTTACAAATGGAGATGATGATACCTATTTCACAAGACTAGTGGAAGAATGAGATGAAAGTATGTTTATGGTAGCACCGTTTATAGTGTAGAGCCAAACGCCAATGTGTTTTATTGCCAGTGTTGATGGTATTGTGCCTGCACAGAGTAATCACTCAGTAAACTTTGAATCAATTGAATATTAACCTACCCCTGTATGGGTGTGGGATAATTGTGTTGTTGTGTGAGAATTTTTCAGCTATCAATAATATCTGATATAACAGTAAAGTGTTTAAGGGGCAGAAATAATCTCTCATTAGATTAGCACCTAGAAAAAAGCATTTAGAAAGGACTTTTAGAGAACAATTTTAAATTGTATCTGGAAGAATACATACAGTAGCTTTAAACACGAAGGATTTTTTTTAGGGTAGAAGGCAAAGAGTTCCAGCTAACTGTTAGGGCTAAAGAGGAAAGGGGTCAGAGTCAGAGGATCAAAACCATTCTGGTTTCTGTTTATCTGCTAAAAGAAACGTTGATTAAGTTGTAGCCTATCCCATAAGTAGCATCCTAACTTTTCCTGTAAATAAGAAATCCCGGGGGTAAAATTCCAGCCCTTGGCCACCTATTGGCTTCTCTACACTGGAGCAGCAATGCCTTTCAGAGCAATTCTAAACAAACAACAAACACAGAGTGAGCCTTGTGTGACCCCAAGCAAATCATTTAACCCTACTGAGCCTCATTTTTTTTTCCATCAGCAAAATAATACTACCCCCTACCCACCTTCAAACTATTGTGAAAATAAAGGAGGTGATTTTCTCCAAGCACAGGGAGTTCCTGAGACGAAACATGCTCTGTAAATATGAAATACAATCACTTAATAATTTATAAATGCTTGTGTTTATTTTTTTACTGAGACCTGGAGTGGGTATTTTAGAGAAAAAATTTTTTTCTGTTCTATTTTTTCACTTTTATAAGAAAAAGCTGTATAAGTGAAAAATCTTGCTACAATGTCAGAGTCAATAGCACACAAGATAGTTAAACATGGGGAAATTCTTTGAAATAATCTACCATAGTTAGAGACTGAGGTTTATCATATTTGTAATATGATAGGTATATAAGATTTGTAGCCTAAATAGAATAGACTTCCTGTCAGAAAATGCACAAGCCCTGAGAATACTCAAAAAGACGAAGGATGCACTAGAACAATCTAATTAGGAAGACAGATGCATACATGAATAGTTAAAATGTGAAATTGTTACAACTGACTACTTTCAAGATATTATTGGAACATGGCAGTGGAAGTGACTAATATGTTGTTTGATTTGTTTGTTTTTCATTGATAAGAGCCACATGGACCAATTACAGAGGCCGGAGCCTCTTTGGAGCATTCATGACCAGCAGTGTCGTGGGAAAAAAACCAGGAATACGACCCTGGGAGTTAGACCTATGCCCTGGGTGCACTGCCACAGTTAATTAGCAGAGTGAGCCTTGATCTCATCATCTACAAAATGAATTTGTTTACTAGGTGATTATTAAGATTTTTTTCAGCTTCCATATTAATGAAACCTTTCTAGTATGGTATTTTTTGCCATTTATCTTTTCTTCCACTTCCTTAACCCTGCATCTTTAAATTACTACACGTTAAGACAATATTACTTATTTCCTTTTATTGTAGAAACTCAACGCTATTATTAGGACACAAGAGAGGTTCACAGACCACTGTCCAGAAATTGAGATTTCAAACTGATCCTTCCTGTCAACCAGCAAAAACCTGCCTGTATTTATGCTTTTCTGCTTCCTGGAAGATAGCTGAGCCCTGTCAAATATTTTTATAAGGTTAAGAAACTGATCAGTATGAGTGGAATGACAACGACAACAGCATTACTAGATGTAAATGAAGGGCCATGAAAAAGCTCCCTGAAGGGAAATGGATGAACAGGTTGACTAAACCGGCTACATATGAAAAATTGATCAACACAGTGCAAAATAACGAACAATGCTGGGATATTTCTACAGCTTGGGAAAAGACAACAGATTATTTTTCATTTTAAAATCTCTGTTGTAAACACTGAAAATACTTAGGGCCCCTGTGACCCTGAAGAACTTTCAAGTCAGGACTCACTAACAGAACAGAACTCACAATGACCATCAGACTGCCCAAAGAGGGCTGGGCGACTGACCAGAAACAAGCGGCCTGCTCAGCTGAGAGCTGTCTAAACTTCACACACACACACACACACACACACACGTAATTTAAACTCTCCATTATTTGAGGCTGACAAGGGAAGGGGGAAATACTTGCGTTCCTCCCTACATTGAACTTCAACTTTGGATGAGGAGTAAAGGCGGCTTTATTTAGAACAGTGGTTTAATCAGAGCCTACATTTCTGTGAGCTCAGTCACTTTTCCTGTGCAGCCAGTGGCTGGGCATGCCAGTGACCCCAAGCCCCACATGCGGGCACATGCCATCAGATAAGGACACTCCACCCCTAGGGGATCCTTCCCCTCTTTCCATCTTATTTCTGCATTGCTTCACATTTTCCTCTCAAGGGTTTTTCATCAATATTTCAAGTAACATCGCACTTAAACTTAGTTGTCAGCACGGATGTGCTTTGTCTTCTTTTTTTAAGAAAAGCTTAAAGCTCAGTCATTAAAATGTTGATTAACTTTTAAATACTGAAGTGTTTTATTCTGCTTCTGAGAACTTCATGATTCAAGCTGTGATTCTTTATGTGGGGCTGAAGGGTGTTTTCAAATGTGGAGCCTGAAGAAAAAGGGCAAGCGAAGCTCAACTGAATGCACCAGGGATGTTAGGAACACAAATGAATGCCAAGGAGGAGTGTTAGTTCTGTGGAGCATAAACACTTGCAAATGCCAATGGCTGGGAGAGATTGGAGCATTGACCTTCAGGGCTGGTGAGGGGGAGACTGGTACAGAGATGAGACAAGAAGTAGGAAGAAGCCAGATCATAAGAAGGAATTTGATTTAATTCCAAAAGTAATAGGAAGAAAGTCGACATTTTTCAGTAGTGGTCTGATGTGATCTGATATGTTTTTAAAAGAATATGTTTTTAAATTTTAGTTAGCTATTAATGTGTATATGTGTGTATGATTGCTAATACACTGAATGTTTATGATGTGCCAGATAACATTCAAAGGGCTTTATCTAGAACTCTATAAGATAGATACGATGATTGTCTTTCTTTATAGATAAGGAACAGGAGGCACAGAAAGTGAAGTAACTTGCCCAGAGTAACACACCCTGTAAGTAGCAGAGACATGATTTGAACCCAAGCAATATGATTGGGCACCTGTGCTTTTTAACCACTGCGGTACATGGCATGAAATCAATGACCAGTGAAGCGAAAGTTCCTGATATTACCCTGCACCCACAACACAAACTGCATTCCAAAGAGTTTACAGAGAAGGCACTCCACTGCTTCCCAGGTAGACAATTTTTTAAGTATGATGAATTCTGGAGCTTCCACTCTTTCTCATTTTTGCAGTGAAAAGGGATTTTAGGTATGTGTGGTAAGTGTGTTCTCGTGCCTCACATGAATTTCCCTTAAAAAGCACCTCAGAATAATGATGATGACAATAATAAGTAACACACATAAGGCAAAATATCCTTTACCCTCAAATGTCCACTCTCACTTTCCTGCTTTCATTTACACAGAGATATTTCCTGAGGGCACTTCTTTTACTAAAAAAAAAAAATTTATGATTTTGTTTTTTAATTACAGTTGACATACAATATTATGCTAGTTTCAGGTGTACACTATAGTGATTAAAAATTCATCAACTCAATAAGTTTAGCACCCATTTGGCAACATATATGGTCATTACGACGTTATTGACTATATTCTCTATGCAGTACTTCACATCCTCGTGACTATTGTTATAGCTGGCAATTTGTACGTCTCAATTACTTCACATTTTTCACCCATCCCTCACACCCCTTCCCATCTGACAATTGACAATTTGTTCTCTGTATCTACGAGTTTGTTTTTCTGCTTTGTTTGTTCATGTATTTTCTTAGATTCCACATATAAGTGAAACCACATGGTATTTGCCTTTCTCTGACTTATTTCACTTAGCATACTACCCTTTAGGTCTGTCCCTCCATCCATGCTTTGTCACAGAAGGTATGATTTCATTCTTTTTGATGGATGATTGATATTCAATTGTCTATACGAGCCTGTCCTAAAAGTATCCAGCTATGTACTATGAAAGACTTATTGAAGATACAAGATACAAGAAACATCATACATAGGACAATGACGCCTCAGTCCCCTTCAAAGTTAAGACCTTCTTGCGGAAGTCTGGTTCACTGGTAGCAGTTTGAATCAAGTCATTAGCAACCGCAGCACGATGTACCTTCTCTTCTAGGAGCAGAAGCTGAGGAACGAATTTTTGCCATGACACGTTCATATCAAGATCCCGCATCAAAATCTCAGACACAGTTTTTGGAATCCCCGGATCAGCTTCTAGTTCTCACACTGTCAGTCACAGATCTTTAGTGATTGCAGCCCGGACATGTTCAACACTCTCAGGTGCTCTGTTTGTTGCAGGCCTTCCAGAATGTGGTTCAGTTTCACCAGATTCTCAGCCCTCTCTGAGGCATTTGTGGCACACTGTTATTTGCACTGCACTCATTGTGTCATCCCCAAAAGCCTTCTGAATCATCCAAATAGTTTTTGTCAAGGCATGTTCAAGCTCAATGCCAAATTTGACGGAGATTCATTGTTCTACCTGCTCATTTTGAATGTGACAGCCACCCAGTACACATGCTCACTCAACAGCATCTACCAGCCCCACTGACTAGTCCAGTGAAGTCATTGTTCACACATGTGCATTCCAGTCCACTCTCCTTGGCTGCCAGGTTACACTGATGTTGTGCAAACTGTTCTTGTTATATTAACAATGGCTGGACTTTTTCAGGACAGACCTCATCTGTACCACTTCTTTAACCATTGATCCCTTGATGCACACTTAGGTTTCTTCCATACCTTTATTATTATAAATAATGTTTCAGTGAACATAAGGGTACATATATCTTTTCGAATTAGTGTCTTGGTTTTCTTCAGGTAAATACTCCAAAGTGGAACTCTCCTACACTGTTGGTGGGATTGTAAGTTGGCACACCTTCCTTTTCAGCCTTTGTAGATTTTATCTCCTACAGTTAGAACAGGTGTCTACCTCCCTACTCTAAATAACTCTTAGACCCTTCTCCCTCATATCACACCTGCTTCTCCTCCTCGTTAAGTCATCTGGTGACCTTTCAGAGACATTTTGCCTAGTGATGCCACCACTTGCCGATAGGCCAGCAGTTCCTTGCCTGGATTTCATGATTCATCATCATAATCATGCTCTTGTAAATACCACATTTCACGCCTTTTTTCTATCACAATTGACTAGCAAAGTCCCTGACCACTTGCTTTCTCAGTCCCTGGTTCTTAAAACTAAAGAGCTTCAGCACTTTAAACTTGTGACTGCCAACTTCAAAATGCACTTCAAATTTCATTTCTGCCACAAGTGAGTATCTTCCATAGCCCCCGGTAAATTATCTGGAATTTTTTAAGATGCCTGGGCCCTACCCTAGACCATTTAAACCAATCTCTAGGGGTTGAGCAATGTTTAATGTGCCTTTAACCTGCCTGGATGATTTTAATTTGCAGCTGTGGTTAAAAATCGCTGTCTTCACCACTTTCAGCTACTGATCTTGTTTCACACCTTTGTGAGAAATAGAAACCATCACTTAAGAATTCCTTCATCTTTCTAAAGCAAATTCACAAAATCCTGTCAATTCTATGTCAATTCTATCTCCATATTATGTCACAAATTTGTCCACATTTCACCATCTCCACAGCTGCAACCCTGGTCCAAGCCATCAATATCTCATACCTGATCTCTGGAGCTTCCCATTGGCTTCCCTAGTTCTGTGTGCTCCCCTACAAACTCTGCTCCACCCAGCACCTGCACTGGTGTTTTAGATGTTATAAACACTCGATGACTTTTCATCTCAGTAAGAATATGATCCAAATCTTTTGCCAAGGCCTTCAATAACTCTGTGATCTATTCCCTGTTTAACTACCGAATGTCATTCATTGTATGTCCCTCTTCTCCTCCCACCATGTAATTAAAACACTACCTTCCATCATTCTGCAACTCAGAGCCTCCCATGGTTGCCACTTCTGGCATGATTTCTGACTTACCCTCAGCCCCTCCTCCACATTTAACTTGGCTAACTCCCACTCATAAGTGGCTTTCTACCTAAATATCTCTTCTACAGAGGGAACTTCTCTATTTCCCAGTCAAACTTTTTCCTTTCTATTTTCCTTTCTCATAACATCCCGAGTTTGCCATCTTAATACTTCTCATTTTTTTATACCTGTATTTCAATTTGTATTTGGACATTGATCAGCTGAAAGCTCCTGAGAGCAGGAACCACAATGAATTGTTCTTCACTACATATGAAGTGCCTAGCTTGGTGCCTGTCACATGGCAGAAAAGCAGTATCTATCTGCTGATCCTTTGCTATATTGAAAAAAAGTAATTTTAAATTACCTTGAGCTTCTTTTCTAGGGAATCTTGGCAATTGGTTCCTAATAATAACAATTTATTATGATTATAATGTTGTCAAACTATATTAAAAGCACTTTGGATTTAATTATACCATCAATCAGGTCATGTGTATAGCATTTTTCTCATAACAGTACATGCACAATTATGTTCCCTGATACCCAGATTATAGTCTATTCTGCAATTACAATACATCCAGGATTAAATGGACATCATCAGTGTATGTTTCCATGTGATAAATGGATTATCTTTATCTGTCATTTCTTGCTTTGACACTTTGATCAAATTAAATGTGTATGCACTCATTCAATTTCATTAATCAATTCAAAAGACCGC
>VMDR010028231.1:0-13241 GCA_007922815.1 Macrotus californicus
AATCACCCTGATAAATCTATTACCCATTGGGCACCACACACTTATTACAATATCATTGACTATATTCCCTATACTGTAATTTATATCCCCATGACTATTTTTTAACTGCCAATTTGCACTTCTTAATATCTTCCCTTCAACAAATACATAATTTTAAGAAGGAGCCAGATTTCCTATATATTATCTTGAACAGATTTTCATATCTTAATAATAGTGAGAAAAGGCAAGTGTTGGGGAAAAGCCCCAAAAGTTTAAATTCAGGATGGATTCTGAAGAACTGACATGTAGCATTATTCAAATTCATAAGAGCTTTAATAGGAGAAACTTACATACACAGGCAAAGCAGTTGCTTACTCCCAGTGGTGGCCAGCAAAGAAATCCACCCCCTCCCAGGACAGGGTCTCTTTTATGGGTGGTTAATAGTAAAACCATATGGTGGGTAGTCATGCAGACCACCAGAAAGAACAATGCATTTCTAAGTTAACAGACAACATCAGGCAGTTATCCACATTCTATACATTCATTAACCTCCTTCCTGGGGGCATGATGTTTATCTTCGGGTGGCATTCTGGCTTTCTTGGTAGCCAGCCAAGCCTGAGGCTACAGAGAGTTAAACAGTCACAGAGGGTTAAACAGAGAGTCCAGTATTTCCCAGACACCTTTACTGCTGGAGCTATACTCCACCTCTGACTTCCCCTACAACAAATTGTAGAAGAAATAAGATATAGTCATGAGCCTCTTAATGATGGGGATACGTTCTGAGAACTATGTCATAGGTGACGTCATAGAGTGCATTTACAGAAACCTACATGGTATAGCCTACTACACACCTATTGCTCTGTAGGGGAAGAAAAATAATTTTTCCTTTACCCTGCTGGATTCTTGGCTGAGACTATTCCTGTTTTTAAAAAACAGCTTAACAGGAGAAAGACAAACAACAGTTTAATAACATGGGAAAGACTCTGGAAAACTGAGTAACTCACCCAAATGGCTGAAGCCACCACCTTAAATACCATCCCCCAGCTGAAGACAAAAGAAAACACTGGGGGTGGGGAGAGTCAGTTATAGTAGGTTACCAGGAAAAGCATAGAGGACAAGGAAGGGTAAGGTTGTTATTCAGACTTTATCTTTGTCTTCTGTATTGCTAAGAGTTTCTAGAGACAAGGAGGGAGACACCCTTACAAATGGAGGTTTACCTACAAAGGTAAATCTCTTAAAAAGGGTAACTTGTACTTGATTTTCATAGCTTTCCCACATCTGCTTTCTTAAAATTAATCAGCCTAAAATAATCCTTATGCCAAATAGACATTATTTTGGGGTAACAAATTATATTCCCCTACAGCTACAAACCTGCACAGCATGTTACTCTACTGAATACCGTAGGCAATTGTGATAGAATAGTAAGTATTTGAGTAATGCATTGAGCTACAGAATTAGGATGGGTACTAAGTCACAAGCGATAGGAATTTTTCAGCTCCATTATAATCTTAAGGAACTACTATGGTATATGTCAATGTAAGAAACATCCAAACCTGTAAGAATTTTTATGAGTTTATTTGAGCCAAACCAACAACATCTGCCAGGAAGCAAAATCTCAATGGATTGAGAAAATGCTCCCGAGAATGGCAGTTTTGCACCTTATTTTATACATTACAATCAAAGGAGGAGGCACAAAGAGGGTTAATGAAATTGTTGGTGATATATTAGGGAGGCAAGAGAAAGCGATGGGGGGTATGTGGGTGGAATCTCTGGGATTAGATAAAAAGCAAAATGAAGATTATAGGAGATTTAAGAGTTGGAAAATTTTAGTTTAAGGTTGTAAGCCTAGCAAGTCATGTATATGTTAAAGCTTTTGTTTCAGAAACTACAGATAAGGCCCATCCTGGCTCCTGGGAAAGCAGCTGACCTCCTGGGGCACTGCTAAAGATTACACCTGGGGACAAGTGGAGGCATCTGGGCCATTGCATTCCAGGGAGGGGCAAGCAACCACCTGTCCCTGGGAACAGGAATGTTGCAGTTTCTTCTATTTGACCCTCCCTGAATTTCAAAACCCCTCACCACACCTTGTTTATTCCCTGCTACAAAAACCTTGGCTTGGAAAGAAAAGGGAAGATGGTCTGTTAGGTATGAACCCGCCATCTTCTCAGATCACCGGCCATCGGAATAAAGCTCCCATAAAGATTCAATCGTTGTCATTGCTTATTGGGTTTGGTAGTCACGGGCAGCCCGAACTCCAGTGTCTTTTCCACTTTCAAAGAGACAAATACTTCTTTTACATTGGTGGGCATAGTATAATTAACAATAACATTTATAGCACATGGAGATGGTATGTGGTGAGAACACGAAAACAATGAGGGACTCCGGTGCTCATGTACTATGGTGGGTGATTATGCCCTGAGGGGTCTGGAAAAAGGGATTACTCAGACATTCCAAAGGTACGTTATCTTAGATACAAAAAGACAACAGACAGGCTCAGTTAAGGTAAAGACTGACCTTTGTGAAGGAAGATACTGGGCAAGGATGTGAGTGCCTGCCATGACTTGCTTTTAGTTAAAGCTTTAATTTTAGACCATTGTATGTTGTTACTTTCAGTCTCTAATTTTATTTATAAGACCTCTCCTGAGCTTATCAAGTTTAGTGTATGACCCCTTTGTCAACCACATACATGAGGTCGTTTGTTGACTAAAATGTCCTTATGTAGTGCATGACTATTTTTGATCCTATTTTTAATCTTTTTTTTCCCCAAAGGTTTTATGTATCTAGAGATAGGGGACAGGAGGGAGAAGGAGAGAGAGAGAAACATTGATGTGCGAGAGATACATAGATCAGTTGCCTCTCACACACCCCCAACTGGGGACCTGGCCTGCAACCCAGGCAGGTGCCCTGATTAGGAATCCAACCCATGACCTTTCCGTTTCCAGACAGGCACTCAACTCACTAAGCCACACCCGCCAGGATTCGATCCCATTTTTAAAAGAAATTATGAAGACTGAAAAATAAATCTTACCCAGGGTATATTTTTGCAGGGAACTGGGTTAAGCCAAAGGAGAAAGGTGGATGCCAGACAAGGGGAGGGGAAAGTTAAACATTGTGCATCCCACCATGCCAGCGAGGCCCCCAACACAAGCCCAGGTCCCGCCCCAATCCCCGCCCATTGGACCTAAGCCTCCTCCCAGCCCCGTCCATCGGACCTAGACCTCGCCCCTAAACCCCTCTTGGTCCCTCCGATCCAATCCCAGAGCGTAACCTCACCCGCTTAGGTAAGTAAACCAGAATATCTGCTTTGAGGTTGGATTTACAGGGACTCAACCCTCCGGCCACTGTTTGAAGCTCCCCTGGCCCTTAGAACCTGGAGCCCTGGTTACTTCCGCTCCCAGCTGCCCCAAGACCGGAAGCGAAAGTGCGCTGGGGCCGCGGCGGCGTTGGTCTTTGGAGGCTGTGCAGCGGTCTCCGCGGCGTGCTGCGGTGGGAGTGTCGCTGCACGGTTTGCAGGTGTGGTCTGGCGCCTCCGGAGCGCGGGGAGAGCACGGAGGGGCCGCACGGCCTGGGACAGCTGCCCTGGCCGAGGTCCCTTCTTCCTCCCCCTGGTTGCCCTGGGGCTGGGATGAGACGCGCACACGCCTGTCTCGCAGCCGCGCGGCGCACTCCACCGGCCCGGTACCTGGCCCTCAGGTAACCCCGGTCCGGGCAGACCGGGGTCATTCATCTTTCGGAAGGGAAACGGCGAAGTGCAGTCCAGGTCCTGCAGCTCAGGAAAGGTGACACGGGCCATTCCCCACCTTCACCGGTCCTCCTGTATTCGTAGGACCCTACCCTATGGCCCTTACGTGAGATAACTTTATAAGCAAATCACGTTTTATTTAATATAACATTTCATATTATCTGATTCTGTAATGGAAAAGTTAGGTCTAAGTCTACATGTGCCAATTGGTTTGAATGACTTGTCAAGTAAATTTTAAGAAAATGAAATGCATCCTCTACCAAGGGATGAGTTAGATGACGAGATTTTTTTTTTTTTTTTTTTATTCCTGGTGACTGATGATTTGCAGTTCCTGAATTTAGGACCTGTTGACTTAGCTTTGTTGCCTTTTCCTTTCATTTCTCTTTCTTTTAATTTATATCTTTGTGAATACCAGGCCTTTTTTTTTTTACTGCAAGGTGATGGTGTCTTAAGAAAAGCTATTTCTCAATTAGGTAACAAGTCTTATCATCAAGGAAAAGTAAGCTATTCAGTTCTCTTCACTTTGGCTCAGTTACCCCAAGCCTACAAATTACTACAGAGCTTCAAAACATGTGGAACTCCCGGAAAAAGATGACACAGTTAGTAGTGGGAATTGAAATTGAGTTGGCCAGAAATGGGATTTTTTCTTTTCAATAATAGGGTTAAAGCTCACTCTACTGAGAAATGAAAACATTAATTCTGGAGGAAAATTAAACATGAGATTTCAATTCTTGTTTGCAAAAAGAATACAAGTCTCATCTTACCTTTTTAGTAAAAGGCAAAAGATTTATATGATCTGAAGAGAAACCACAATATAATCTTGCCTTTTCAGAGAGAATTAACGTTCCTTAAAGACATCTGAAATCTTTTGTGGATTGTGTTATATAAACAGATATTTTAAGTCACTTTCCTGTTGATTTTTGTGTTGTTACATTGTTTCCTGTATCTAGTGCAGGCCTCTGCGCCTTAGGCTGGCTGTGCTGAATTGTGGGGAAGTGATGATAGTTTGACACATGTCCTGGGAGTTCCCTGGATGGACTGGGCCCTGAACAGGGGAAACACTGCCACCAGAATAGATACAGTGCTTATCTCCACGGAGGTTTTATTCTAGCTGGGAAGACAGATTTTAAATTAGTCATGGCAAAGGGTGATACGGAAACAGGGAACAGGAGAATTTGGGGAGGAGGTCAGGAAAAACATTAAAAGGCACAAATGTTTGACTAAAAGATGAGTGGTATATAGCTAGACAAGGGACCCGGGTGTGGAGTAGGAATGGAGAGGAGATTTGAGAGAACATTTTCAGATGCACAGACCTTCAGCCAGTACCAAGCCCAGTGCCTTCCAGGAGCCTAGGAAAGAATGGAAAAGCCAAAGTAGAGAAAGTAAAGTGTGGAGTGGATGAGGCAGGTTGGAGAGGAAGGCATGGCTCTGAAGGTCATTGTAAACTTTGGACCTTGTTCTAAGGCCACTGGGAAGCCACTGAATCAGAGCTTTAAGTCGGGGACAGACATGATTTTGTTTGTGATTTACATAAAACGTTAGCTGCTGGATTGAGCTTGGAGTTTGGGATGAGCAAGGTCCATATACAGGAGCTTGGATAAGTTCAGGCTTCAGATGATGGTAGTTGGGTTTTGATGATGCTTGTGGAACTGGAAAAGATGCAGTGTTTGAGACAGGTGGGGGAGGTAGAATTGGGAGAGCTTGGTAATTGATATATTCTCTCTGCTGCGTAATATTAAGCAGGTGTTGGCAAACTATGGCCCGTGAGCCAAATCTGACCCAGTGCTGATTTCTATAAGTAGTTTTATTGAAACATATTTTTTATGTGTTCTTTTTTAAAAAAGAAATATGTTTATTGATTGGAGAGAGAGACGGAAATTGATGTGAGAGAGAAGTATTGATTGGTTGCCTCCCATACATGCCCTGACTGGGGTTTGAACCTGCAACCTAGATATGTGCCCTCATGAGGAATCGAACCTCCAGCCTTTTGGTGTGCGGGACTACTCTCCAACCAATTGAGCCACACTGGCCAGGGGGTTTTTGTGTATTCTTTATGGCTGTTTTTGTGCTGCAGCTGCACTTAAATAGTTGTTATAGAGACTGTATGGCCCATAAATCCTAAGATATTTACTATCTGGCCTTTTACAGAAAAAGCATAAATATAATATATAAAGATGCATCAAGTGCTGTGCTGGTGGCGGAATTTGGGGTCCTCAAAAGAAATGGACATAGGCTTGGACTCAGCAAAAGAAATGGACTCAGTTTACATCATGGTTGGAGAGAGAGGCAAAATCACCCAAACAAGTAAATAGGAAAGTCACAGCTGGATGAAGACAGTGGAGGAGAAATAGAGGTTGTGAGAGGGATTTTGAGGGAATATTGAGGCCAGACGGTGCTTTAGTTCGGTGAGAGGCAGTAGTAGAAATGGTCGGGTGGCGCGGGCCCAGTATGTTGCTTACGGGGTTTTTGCTTGGTGGCCCACCAAAATGGAATTACCTGAGTTAAACCCCTGTTTGGTGTTCTTTTTCTACCCTCACCCCTTCTTATACTTGGTCTCTTTTATTGCAGGGAGGATGCCTACTGAGACCTTCCACCCTGGTGCTCGTGTCATGGTGAGGGGTTTGGGGAGTGGGGATGGTGGGGGGTAGATAATTATGTACTCTGAGCTCTGTCTGCTCTCTCAGCAGCAGCAGAGGAAGAAAGGGGAGGGGAAGTGTGGAGCATCTTCTGCCCTGCTCCAGGGGACCTGGCGACTTCTTTCAGTGCCTCACCTCTGGAGGGAGCTGGCTTTGGAGGACATGCTCTGGGCCTAATTCCGGAATCTGGCTGCAGAGCGGGCCTCGTTTAGAGCTGGCCACAGAGCTCCTCTAGGGCCATCCTTGCTCTCCCTTGTGAGACCTACTGTAAACCCATGACTGTAGAAATTCAAATTTAAATGAATTAAAATCCAATGACATTAAAAATTCAGTTTCTCAGTTGCCTGAGCCACATTTCTCCAGTGCTCAGTGGCCACACGTGTTGGTGGCTGCCCTTTGAGCAAGTGCAGACAGAACCTTCCCATTACCCCAGAGAGCTGAACTGGACAGTGCCTCTGTAGACAACTGTGACATTACAAGGCCATAGAGTGCCTCAGTTGTAACGGAAGTCCTATCTCAACAGACATAAAAGATTACTAAATGCTTATGTAAGTCTTGGGAGGGGACCGAGGGACGGCACGAAAATGAAGTGATCAAATCCAAACTTCTGATGCCTCAAATAAGATTAGGAAAAGCTCTAAGCTCAGAGGTACAGGCTCTGCCATCACTGGTCGGTGATGTGATAAAGAGGGCCAAAACTTACATTTTTGGATTTGTCCAAAGGTTAAAAGAAAACAAATATTTTTGGCCTGGTGGGCCATGTGATCTCTGTTGCAGCAACTGCTCAATTCTGCCTTTGTAGCACAAAAACATCCACAGAGACAGGTAAACACACGGGCACGGCTGTGTGCTGATAAAACTTTATTTATAAAGACAAGTGGCAGGTGGGCTTTGCTGAGCTCTGGAATGGAGAGCACCCCTGTCTCAGTGTTCTTGTGCTGGGTTTCCCTTCCCCAGAATGGTGGGGGTGGTCCTTGCTGAGCCAGAACATGTATGCTGCCTTAGGAATCAGTCACCTTTGAGGATGTGGCAGTGGGGCTCGTCCAGGAGTGGGAGTTGCTGGACGGTGCGCGGAGGAACCTGTACAGATATGGAATACTGGACAACTGTCGGACCCTGGCTCCTAGGGGTAAGGCTGACTCTAAATGCTTAAATCCTGTGTGCTTAATAAGTGCCTGCCACATGACCACAAGGATGCGGTGTAGTCTTCGTGATGTTTACTGTTCACTGGTTTCCACAGGGTAACAGAGCTCCATCTGTTGCATTGACATAATTCTTTCCATAGGTAGGACCTGTGTGGATCTCATTGACCTTGGCCTTGGCTTTAGGGCTTAGAGAACATTAGCCCCATGGAGCAGAGAGGAGGATGTTTGTGGTCTGGGCCTTCGTTAAAGAGCTTCTGTGAGTTCATTAGAAATTGGGTGTGATCACTTTGTAGCATTGTACTGTTCAGCACCTTGAGCTGCAGTCCAGGTGGAAGCTGGGTGGCCAATGGGGAAGTGTTTGTTTTCTTTTGCAAGTCCTCTGTTGCTCCCTCAACACATACGTCTTTCTCTATGAGCAGGGGCGCCGCCATGCAAAACCAGGCTTGCCTCCCAGGTGGGGCCAAGAGAAGAGTCGAGGGCAGCAGAACAAGGCATTCCCCGTGCCATGGGTGTGGGTGGGTATCAGGGGACACAGGGATCTTGTGACCCGCCCTGGTAAGAGGGTAGTGCGATGGAAGATGTCAGTCTTAGAGCATTTCAAAGACCCCCTATTTTGAGGGAAATAAGGCTATTTGGTGTGAGATTTCTCAAGGGAGTTTCTTTACCTTTTCTTGTTTTTCACATTCTAGCTCTTTGGTCTCAGAAAAAGATATGTTCCAAATTCCCTTTTTAAAATTTTTAAAATTATTTTATTTATTTATTTTTAGAGAGAGGGGAAGGGAGGGAGAAAGAGAGGGAGGGAGAGAGACATTGATTGGTTCCCTCTTGCACATCCCCAACTGGGGACCCAGCCTGCAACCCAGGCATGTGCCCTGACTGGGAATTGAACCAGCAACCCTTTGGTTTGCAGGCCGGCACTCAATCCACTGAGCCACACCAGCCAGGGCCCAAATTCCCTTTATCAAAAAAATTGTGATATTCACAACTCATAAAATTCAACCGTTTAAACTGTATAATTAAGTGACTTTTAGTATATTTACAAAATTGTGCCACCATTATCGCTACCTAACTCCAGAACATTTCTGTCTCCTCAGAAGGAGACCCCGCGCCTGCCATCTATCAGTCAGCCCCAACCCCTCCCTCCAGCCCTTTGGCAGCCACTGATCTGCTCTCTGTCTCTGGATTTGCCTGTACTGACATTTCACATAAATGAAATCGTGCAACGTGTGGCCTTTGGTATCTGCCATCTTTCATTCAGCATCGTGGGTTTTTTTTTTTTTTGAGATTTCTTTCTTTTTTTGTTTTATTACTTTATTATTGTTCACTTACAGTTGTCTGCATTTTCCCCCCACCACTGCCCCCCAACCCCAGCCAATCCCACCTCCCTCCCCTGCTCCCACCCTCCCCCTTGGTTATGTCCATGTGTCCTTTATAGCGGTTGCTGAAAACCCTTCCCCGCACTGTCCAGCATCGTGTTTTTGATTCATCCATGTTGTAGCATGTATCAGTGTTTCATTCTTTTTTTAAGGCCAAGTGATACTCCATTCTGTGAATAGACTACATTTTGTTTACGCATTCATCTGTTGATGGACGTTTGGGTGGTTTCTACTTTTTGACGATGTGGATAGTGCTGTTGTGAACATTCGCGTACAACATTTTATGTGGACATGTTTTCAGTTCTTTTGAGTGTACTTAGGAGTGAAATTGCCGGGTCATTTGGTAACCCTATGTTTAACTTTTTAGGGAACTGCCAAACTGCGTTCTAAAACAGTGTGGATGAGGACTCGGATTTCTCTACCTCCTTACCCGTACAGATTGCCCAATTCCTCTTCGAGTTGAACATTTCTATGTGCCTTCTTGGTCTAATTGCTTCCTACTTGTTTCTCTGATAGCGCTCTCTTTCAGTCTCACTCCCTATAGAATCTTTTGCTCGGAAAATAGCCTTTCATTTCCCCTTTGTTCCTGTCGCTCCCGAATTCCGTACACAGCTCTACTCACTTTGCTCCCTGATGCCTTCTTCCCTTTCAGTACCTCCCCAAGTTTAGGTTGATATTTTTATTTTTTTAAAGATTTTATTTCTTTGTCTTTAGAGAGAGGAGAAAGGAAGGAGAAAGAGAGGAAGAGAAACATCAGTGTGCAAGAGATACATTGATCGGTTGCCTCTCGCACGTCCCCAGCTGGAAACCTGGCCTGTAACCCAGGCTTGTGCCCTGACTGGGGATCGAACCAGTGACCTTTTGGTTCACAGGCCAGTGCTCAATCCACTGAGCCACACCAGCCGGGGCAATATTTTTATTTTTTAAATTTATTTTATATACCTATTTTTTATTGTATTTTTTCCATTACCATTTAGTCCTCTTAGGTCAGTATTTTTAAAAACCTATTTTTTCTTTGTCAGTTTCATACCAATATTTCTTTCTGAAAAAAATTCCTTTTGTTTATTTTTGGTTCCAATTTATTTTAGACTGGGAATCTCAACCTAAACCGAAAGAGTCTACTGCTATGCAGGATATTTTGGAGGAAAATTCATCCCATGATTTGCAAATGGTAAGATTCACAGTGAGTGGTCCTTTATTCTTTCTCATTGGGGAAGTTGAGGAATACGTGAGTTGAAAATGTTCCCCAGGGCCAGAGAGATATTTGATCTAGGGCACGTCCTCAAGAGTGTCCCCTTCTCACCCAGTGTCTGAGGGAACACTGTGATTATAAATGAATACAACTATTCACACAGTCTGTGACTCATTAATTTGGGTATGCCACCTGTTGCTCAAGACTCCATCTTCCTAGATGGTTCCCCCAAGTGAACATTTCCATCAGTGCGAGTGAGACATTGATTGTGTGAAAGGTGATTTACTCTGCAACACTCATGAGGAACATGCTGTCTGTTGGGGAAGCCCCAGGAAGTTTATGCACATGAGAAAGCCTGGTGGTGGAGCCCGTGGTGTCCTCAAAGACCTCCACCTGCATAAACAAGGTGCACCTCTTAAAAGACTGAAAACAGGGAGTGTCCCTGGGCGAGGCACGGAAGCCTGCGAGCTTTTTGTCATCATTCATCCCCTACTAGGGGCAAACTCTGCCAGGAGAGAAGGCACCTGATGCTTTAACTGTGGCGGGAAAGGCTTCTAGAGGAACAATACCTGGATAGGAGCAAGAGAACCCACAGGAGAGAGGGCCAGTCTGATTGTAAAGAACGTGGGAAAGTTGTCAGGGATCCTTCCCTGCTTAAGAGACAAGTCGAGACTCCAGACTGGAAAGAAGCCCTTCTCAAAATGGGGAAGAACCCTCAGAACCAGCTCATACATTACAGTGCACGAGAAGATACACATGGAGCACCTCCATCCCCACGTTGGCCCCGAGTTCCTACTTTCCCAAACTGCTGGAGCTTCCAGAGTTTGGGTTCCCATTCTTGGGGATTTTGAGGGTTAGGATTTGGGTAGAGGGACACACAGAGCCCAGCTTCACCCTTGGGCTAGACCTGCTTGTTCCAGAGCCAATGAAATCTCTGGGGTCCCTCAGTCTGCACACCCTTGCCTTTGTTATGGATGGTGTTGGCCTCTTGGCATCACAGATGCTGGCCCAGTGGGTGGGGTGGCGTGGCCTGGGTTGTAGAGACCTCAGTCCGTTTTGTCCTGTTCCTTTTCCCTGAGCACAGGGAGCCTCACCCTGCACAGCCTGATAGGGGCTGTTAGGTGGCCCAAACCGTCACCCCTGCATACCCTGCAATGGAGTCCAGGGCTGCTGAGACCACCCCCCTCCTCCCCAGGTCCTTGCTGTCCTTGGTCTACATTCTTGTTTAGGTAGAGGATATTTTCTAGTAGCTGCTTGGGAAAGGGCATGTGGTTTTGAGGACTTGAAATCTGCAAATGTATGGCTGGAGCTGCTGGATTATAGGGCCGTCATGTGATACGATCGGTGCAGCAACCCCCTTACAAAGCATTCTGTGTCATAGAGCCCTCAGTGGAGGCTTGTTGAGTGAAGGAATGAACAGGTAGGTGCGGGTGAAGGCATCTCTAGGCCCCCACTGTCTCCATGTCTTTTTAAAAAAATATTTATTTTTAGAGAGAAGGGAAGGGAGGGAGAAAGTGAGAAACATCAGTTGGTTGCCTCTCCCATGCACCCCAATTGGGTACCAAATCTGCAACCCAGGCATGTGCCCTGACTGGGGATTGAACTGGCGATCTTTCACTGCAGTTGGACCATGGGAAGGAAGGAGGGGGGAGGGTGTGACGGTGGACAGGTCCTCTCTGGTTTCTGTGGCTCTTTCCTCTCAGCATGGGGCTCTAGTACCTTCCATAGAACTCCAGTCCAGTTCAGTAGTGACAACTGAGTGTGGGAGAGGAGGGGCCTCTCCTGCTGCATCTATCCCCCCGGGAAACAGGCAGTCACAATTCTAAGTGGGCAGAGGAGATCCACTTCCAGACACATGTAGAGAAATCAGGCAGTTCATTCCTAAAGACACATACCCTGCAAGTGGTCAAGCTGAATTTGGACCTGAATCCAGGCCTGAGTCCTGAGACCACCATCTCAGCCATCAGGATATATACTGCCTGAGGTCACACAGCCTGCCACTTGGTTGATGGTGCTGACTCTTCAGCTAGCCGTTCCACCATTCCTGTGTCACCAGTCTTGTCCCAGTCACTGAGGCCCGCTGTGGCAGTTCCGAAGCCTCCCTGTTGCATGGGTGTAAGTGCTAGTGGCCAGGGCCAGACTGAGGCCCTGTGGCCTCCCCCTCATGGTCAGTGAGGCCAGTGGAGGGGCTGGGAATTGCTCTTAGAAGAGCCCTAAAGGAAACCGAGGAAGGGGTGTCTCCAGGCTCAGTCTTCCTGTGCAGCCCCTCCACAGCCCCCGGCTGCTGGAGGCTGGGCACTTTTGTTCTCGGCTGGATGCCCAGCGTCCGCACTACAGCGTCCGCACTAACAGTGCTGAGTCAGTTGCTGAGCAAATAGGCTGTACTCTTTAAAAACTTACTTTTCAAGAGGAATAATCTGTGTCAAAATTACTTTGATGAAAACATTTATCTCAAAATGTGCCCATGGGGCTTTAATTTATGGAGGTGACTGATTACCCAGAGAGGCCAGTGCCACAGACTTTTTTTGATTCGCGTTTCTTCAGAGCACATGGGCTTGCCATGCCAATGGGGCCACACAGGGAAAGCGTCAGGGTCAGTGAGGAGGCAGGAAGGGATGAGGGAGGTTAGGTCAGAGCCTGAATGGGGGTTTCCACAGCGCAGGACAGACAGGGTGGGTGAGTTCGAATAATTCTGGGGGACCTTGGGCTCGGGCAGCCCCTGGTTGTGTGGTACCTGGCCTGGGTGATTTAGGACAGTGGAGTATATTGCCTTGTGTGAGAGGTGGCTAAGGAGGTGGTTCTGGGTGGCAGGGGAGATGTAAACAGCTGTGGCCCATAGTCTGGCCCTGTGATTGATGGATGCCAAGTAGACAAACACAGCCTGCGGTTCATATTCAGGACCGAGGGCTCCGACCTTTCTGTAGTTGAACACTCTGTAGGTCCTCTGAGGGCCCATGGCCTAACCTCCATCCAGGGCCCTAGAGCCAGAAAGGGGTCAGGTCCACCACGATCTGCCCTCGGGCCCTTGGAGTCTCGGCAGTGGCTGGTGCCCTCAGTGGAATAAAAGGGTCACTGGCTCTGGAACCGTGAGACCCACGCGCCCCGACTTCTTGTTTCACTACCTCTAAACCAAGGGTCTCTGAGGCTGAAAACAGCCTCAGTGCCACCTCT
>VMDR010028232.1:0-13246 GCA_007922815.1 Macrotus californicus
TTTCCCAACTTGCAGATCAGTATCATTTTTCTTGCAAATCTATCTTTTAAAGTAATGATCAACAGGGTATCCTAAGACTAGAGGGTATTGATAGAATTGCCCTTATCTGGGACAACATTAGTTAGATTTAGTTTACAGTAATTTATAGAATCTGTAGTCTATTGTCTGAGCAAGAAGAACCACACAAAAACTATAAAAGAGAACTACTATATTAAAAAAAAATCCTCCTAAGGTCAACTCCTCAAATCTCCTTAAACAATGAGTAGAATTCAATTGTAATTTTCCTACAAAGTTGTAAAATGAGGTTAGTTGGGTCACTACAAATAGCATTCTACAAGAAATAAATCCATAATAACAAAAAGTTTTGTAGACAATGTAAGAATTACAAAATATGAACAGAAAACATATTAGGGAGAGAAATTCTTCCTTCTTCATTGAGGAAGAATTATATAAAAAGAATTTTCTTCTAAAATAAGAAAAATGAGTTGAATGCATACTAATAATACACCTGTTAGCTGACAGGTCAGTAAAGTTAGTAAGGAAAATGACTGGTCATAATTGAGGTTTTCTAAAGTTCTGCATAAAGCAAGTTTTTTCACACCAAGTGAAAAGTAAAAAATTGTATTCAAAAAATATCACAGGAGACAGACTTCCTCTTGAAAACATTTTTTTCAGGAGAAAACCCACAATCAGAAATAATCTATACAAATGCAGTTCTCACCCGGTCTTCCTTCTTAGGCAGCTGACTCCTGATGAGAGCCTTGGTGCGCCGGAGAAACCACCCAGTCATCTTCCTCGCGAGCCTTTGCATGGCCTTCCGGCCGGTAGCCAGTTCTCTTTTCGTCGCTGTGTGTCTCTGACCGTGTTCTACTGGGTCAGAAAACTGCTTCTTGAAGTGGCTCCTGCTACCTAAAAGTCCTGGCACAGCCCTTCATAAAGGCAATAAAAAAATGTTAGGGCTTTATTAAATTATCTAAAAGAAAAACATTGGCTTCTTTTTGCTTCTAAAAAACAGACTAAGTCACTTGTTTGTTACTAACAGCAATAACAAAAGGCAAGTAAGCATAACATTCTTTATGACATTTTCAGTAAATAACTATAAGATGATAATCAAATTGGTAAATTAGCTCAGATATTTACTTCAGGGAACAAGAGTAAAGATAGGTTTTCATGGGACTCTGTTTTGTATACTATGTCTGGGATCGAGCACTTCTGTAAAAAGACCAGTAATTGTGTTTTTCCCCCCAGAAACTAATGATTAGCAAACAAAGTAACATTAAGTTAGAGATGCATGAAATAAAAAAATGAAGTTAGCGCTCACCAGTCCATAACACACCACAGTTCTTTCATGTTGTTCTGGAGAATGGTCCCAGTGAGGCCGAAGCGGACCTTGCATTTTAAAGCTTTCATGACTTCTGTCACTCTGGCCTTCGGGTTCTTGATTCTGTGAGCTTCATCCACAATGACAGCTGACCATTCCAAACTTAATGTAATGAAAAAAGGGGGGAAAGATTGGGAAAACATCCTTTTTTCTGCCTATATAATTTTAGAAAGCAGCTTTCTCTATCAAATTTTTGGAGGTCTTTTTCCTCTCCACTCTCTGATGATTCCGTAACATTCTCACTTAGTTAAATGGTCAGTTTGAACAACCCATGAAAATAAAATGTATATGGAGACAAAAGGGTACAGACAATCTGTGTAATGATGGTGAAATTAAAAAAAAAACTCATTTAAACATTAGTAAAATGACAAAAAAATTTAAATAAGAGACATAAATATAAAATATAGGAAGCAATACTTGCATTGTTAAATCTGAATGAAAATATAAACTCATGATTTTAAAAGCTGTATTATATAGCTCTGTTAAAAAGGTTTAGAATTGATTGTTATCACAGTACCATTGAGCACCCACAGCAGTCAATCCACTAACAGGAACCAGTGCCCCATGGAGAAATGGTTGATTTCAAGTGTGCAGTACAGATGTCCATTGAAAAATGGGGGCATGTCCAAAGGACACAGGTTCCAGGCTAACTGGAGGTGTTGAGCATCATTAGGAATGATGCCCTGGCTGGTATGGCTCAGTGGACTGAGTGCCAGACTGTGAACCAAAGAATGACTATGACTGAGTACAAAACACTGAATAAGGAAAAACCTAGGAAGTTCTATGAAAGAAAAATAATTTAGACCCTTATCTCTGAGGGGAACCAAAATTTTGCCACCCCAAAGTATGCCTTTGGGACATTGATTTTAAACTGGTTATTAAGAAACAAAAGGAATTCAGATAGAAAAACCTACTTCAAGAAGAGAACCTTAGCATATTCACCTTAGCACATTCACGTTAGCACAATCACATTAGCACATTCACCTTAGCATATTCACCTTAGAACAATCACCTTAGCACATTCACCTTAGCATATTCACCTTAGAACAATCACCTTAGCATATTCACTTAGCATAATCACCTTAGCACATTCACCTCAGCACAATCACCTTAGCACATTCACCTCAGCACATTCACCTCAGCACAATCACCTTAGCACATTCACCTTAGCACAATCACCCTAGCACATTCACCTTAGCACAATCACCTTAGCACATTCACCTCAGCACAATCACCTTAGCACAATCACCTTAGCATATTCACCTTAGCACAATCACCTTAGCACAATCACCTTAGCATAATAACCTTAGCACATTCACCTTAGCACAAATGAGTCAAATGTGACAACCAGGGAGGACGCAACTAAATTCTGGTTACCAAATTCCCTTTTGTGACCCATTGTTTCTGGGGGCCCAGCAAAAGTGTGTTTACTGTGTTTGCTCTTTCTTGTCTACTTGTAAATAGCCTAATTTCCCTTTGACATCCCAGACCCCTGCCCTCCTTCTCCTCTGTGCAAAATGGCATATAAACCTCCGCTGCCCAATGTGTCTTCAGGTTTCATATCTTATGGTATCTCCAAATGTACGTCCTAAAATTTTGGACATTTTCTCTTATTAATATATCTCATATCAAGCAAATCATAACTAGGTAAAGAACTTGCAAACAGAAAGTATAAAAAACTATTACAACTCAAAACAATCCAATTTGAAAGCTGAGTACAAATTTTAATAGATATTTCACCAACAATGGTATACAAATGGCAAATAAGCACAAGAAAAGGATCTCAACATCAACAGTCACTAGATATCAGTATAAAATCATCTGAATGGCTATAATAAAAAATGACTGACAATATCCAGTTGACAAGGATATAGGGAAACTGGAATAGTGCTTTTCAATATTCATGTGCATTTTCGCTACTCTTCATTAACAACAGACTCACCTAATTAAAATTATTCCTAAAAATGACTGTGTTAGTCTGGAGGCATCATATGCATAAAAGGTTGTGTATAAGATTTAGAGTAAGTCTTACCATTCTTTCACAGGCACTGTTCAGAGAGGTAATAGAGGAAAGAGAGTAAGAAACTGGAAAGTCTGATGCAACTTTTTCTTTCTTAGAAAACGAGTTAATTATTATACATCGTCAATATCAGTACTACTGAAATGAAACTAAATCATGCCAAAGAGAAGATGGAGGCATAAGTATACACGCTGTGCTTCTTCCCACAACCGAAAGAAGGACAACAACCAATTTAAAAACAAAAACCAACCAGAACTGCCAGGAAACTGAACTGTATCAAGTCCAATAACCAAAGAGTTAAAGAAGAAACATTCATCCAGATTGGTAGGAAGGGCAGAGATGGGCAGCTGGGGCAGAGAGGAGACACAGCAAGGTGGCAGCTGGAGGATCGGGTGGGCAAGGTGGTGGTTGGTGGACCAGGAGGTCCACACTCAAGTGTGGATAAGCCAGGAGGAACAACTGGGGAGCAAGAGAAACTAAACAACCCAGGGTTCTAGGGTTCCTGGGAAACTAAAGCTTTAAAATCTCTGGCCGTAAAAATCTGTGGGGGTAGTAGTGGCAGGAGAAACTCCCAGCCTCACAGGAGAGTTTGTTGGAGAGACCTATGGGGTCCTAGAACATACGCAAACCCACCCACCTGGGAATCAGCACCAGAAGGGCCCAATTTGCTTATGGGTAGTGGTGGAAGTGACTGAAAGCAGGTGAGAGAGGAACAAGAGGCATTGTTCCCTCTCTGACCCCCTCTCCCACATATAGTACCACATGTAGATAAGAGGCTTCCACTACCCTAGTGAATACCTAAGGCTCTGCCCCTTACTATATAACCAGCAGCTGAACCAAAAAAATGGCCCAAATGAAAGAACAGATCAAAACTCTAGAAAAAGAACTAAGCAATGAGGAGATAGCCAACCTATCAGATGCAGAGTTCAAAACACTGGTAATCAGGATGCTCACAGAAATGACTGAGAGTGGACACAATATAGAGAAAGAAGTGAAGGCTAAGCAAAGTGAAATAAAGAAAAATATACAGGAAGCCAACAGTAAGGAGAAGAAAAATGGGAATCAAATCAACAATTTTGAACAGAAGGAAGAAATAAACATTCAACCAGAACAGAATGAAACAAGAATTCAAAAAAATGAGGAAAGGCTCAGGAATCTCTGAGACTACTTTAAACACTAAAACATCTGAATCATAGGGGTGCCAGAAGGAGAAGAGGAAGAGCAAGAAACTGTAAGCTTATTTAAAGAAATAATGAAGGAGCTTCCTCAATCTGGTGAAGGAAATAGGCTTCCACGAAGTCCAGGAATCTCAGAGTCCCAAAGAAATTTGATCCAAGAGGAAACACACCAAGACACATCATAATTAAGTTACTCAAGATTAAAAATAAGGAGAGAATCTTAAAAGCATCAAGAGAAAGGCAAAGAGTTAGCTACAAAGGAGTTCCCATAAGACTATCAGCTGATTTCTCAAAAGAAAACTTGCAGGCAAGAAGGGGCTGGAAAGAAGAATTCTAAGTCATGAAAGGCAAGGACCTACATCCAAGATTACTGTATCCAGCAAAGCTATCATTTACAATGGAAGGGCAGATAAAGTGCTTCCCAGATAAGGTCAAGTTCAAGGAGTTCATCATTACCAAGCCCTTCTATGAAATGTTAAAAGGGGCTTATCTAAGAAAAGAAGATCAAAACTCTGAACAGTAAAATGACAACAAACTCACAACTATCAGTAACTGAACCTAAAATACAAAAATAAAATCAAACTAAGCAAACAACTAGAACAGGAACAAAAATCACAGAAATGGAGATCACATGGAGGGTTATCAGCTGGGAGGGGGACAGGGGAGAGAGGGGGAAAAGGTACAAGGAATAAGAAGCATAAATGGTAGGTAGAAGATAGACAGAGGGAGGTTAAGAATAGTATAGGAAATGTAGAAGCCAAAGAACTTACATGTAGGACCCGTGGACATGAACTAAGGAGGGGAATGCTGGTGGGAAGGGGGGTGCAGGGTGGAGAGGCATAAAGGGGAAAAAATAGGACAACTGTAACACCATAATTAATAAAATATACTTAATAATAAATCACGCTGAAGAATATTTAGAGCTTTAAAAAAATTACAATATAAAGGGATAAACACAATCGACGTAAGCAGAACAATAATGCAATCATTTCCATTGCCATTACCTGTTCAGTTCATCCAGACATAAGCGCAGTGTTTCGTAAGTTGTTAGAGCAATTTCACATTTCCCCTGCTTTACACGAATCAGTTCATTGTCCTTTTTGTTACCATGTAAGACAGTGACTCTGAAATATCCCCAGGTGTCCAATTCATCCCTCCAGTTGTAGAGGACAGAAAGAGGAGCAACTATTAAGAACATCTAAAAGAAGAAAAAAATTGTGATATATTTTCTAAAAATGAAAGAAATCCAGAATATCAAAGCCTTATTCTTTGATTTTTGACACTTCACTTAATGATAATATATACAACTGAGAAATTGGATATATCTGAAGGTAGAAGACTGTTTAAAAAAAAAACCTTTATTGTTTACTTAGCTTTTTATTAGGACAAAATAGATGCTGAGCCTTGTCCAAAGTAATGGCTATTTTTTATCCCCCCCCACAAAAGCAGCTGAGAGATAAAAGAGAAGTAATTATACAAAACAGAAAAGGTATGATCAGGATCTTAATTACAGCTTCAATGGTCAAGTGGGTAATATAAATATGCAAAGAAGGCCAGGTATTTTTCTTGAAATATATGGTCTTCCAGAGCTCTCTTTCCTTTTTAATTGCCTAGTCCAGGGGTTCCCAACATCCAGGTTGTGGACTGGTACCAGTCCAGGCCTGTTAGGAACTGGGCCGCACAGCAGGAGTTAAGCTTGGATATAATGCGCTTGAATCATCCCAAAGCCAGCCCCCCACACCATGGAAAAATTGTCTTCCACAAAACTGGTCCCTGGTGCCAAAAAGGTTGGGGACCACTGCCCTAGTCCATTTCCTTTCCCCCTTTCTCAGATACTGTCAGTTGAAGAACTAAAAGATCAAAGCAGTAGAAGAAAACATGGGAGTTTCCAGTCAAGATGGCAGAGTAGGTAACTGCTGTGCTTGCCTCCTTCCATGACCACATCAAAATTACAACTAAACTACAGAACAACCATCATCGGAAACTGCCTAAAGTCTAGCTGAACAGAAGTCCTATAACGAAGGACATACTGAGGAAATCATGTTGGGACTGGTAGGAAGGGCAGAGATGCTGAATGAGTTGCTTACACCCAACATGTGTGGGTTAAAAATCAGGAGTGATACCTGGGTTGAGGAAGTCCCCCTGAGGAGCAAGGGGTCCCAGCCCCACACAAGGCTCCCCAATCCAGGCTTCCAGTTCCTGGAAAAGAAGTCCCCATAACTTTCGGCTGTGAAAACCAGCAAAGATTATAGCTGACTGAGCTGGAGGGCTGCTGGAGCCTCAGGCATTTTTCTTCAAGGGCATGCACATGGACTTATTGTTGATGGACTCACTCACTCTAAGTTCCAGTGCTGGGGAAGTATTTTGAAAGGCACGAGGGACATATGGGGAGGAACTGAACTGTCTGGCTTCAGGATGTGGGTTGGAGAAGCAGCTTTCTCCCTGACAGAGGCCATAGTTCCTTTGTTGAGCATTCTACCCACCTAGCCATATACTCCATCAACCTAGCTAATATGATTCACCCCATACTAAAAGTTCCCTGAGATTCTGCCACATCCAACTTTCAGGCCTACCCAAGCTGATTGCAGTGGCTTTTCCAAACAACCTTTCTTGGCTCATGCTGCAGATTTTTCAAAAATCTCTCAAAGATTCACAAACCCCAGACAAGCAGCACCTGGCCTCAGTGTGCTGAGGACCTCTTGCTAAGCAGCCCCAAGCAGCAGCTGGACTCAGTTCACAGCTTAGCCTTTCCCAGGCACCTCCAATCCTGGCACAAGAGTCAACCATCTGCATAAGTGTGGCTGAGCAGAACACAAGCAGTGGATGACCAAGTGGTCCTAAGCAGGGCACAAGCAGTGGATGATCTTGGCCTGCACCAAGAGGCTCTCCCAACCAACATACCTGGTAGACAGCTTCATACCACACCAGAGCACCACCAACTACCTCCACAAACAACACACCCAAAGGGCAGACTCAGCATTCACCAGAGCCCCACTAAAGTGAATCTTGCTCTGTAGGTTCAGACCTTGCAAAATAGTTCCCCCATTGTAGTTATCATGGCTGGTCTTCACAACTGATAAGCCTGAGGGTCAATCCCTCCCATTGATTCCCAACAGCAATCAAGGTTCAACTAAGATAGGAGGGCATGCACAACCCACACAAGGCACAGCTCTGGAGCACTCAGCTCAGGTGACCAAGGACTGTGCCACTGGGCCTCAAGGGACAACTACTACGTAAGGCCACTCTACCAAAACTGGGAGATGCGGCAACTTTACCTAATACATAGAAACAAACACAGGAAGACAGCTAAAATAAGGAGACAAAGAAACATGGCCAACTGAAAGAACAGGAAAAAACTCCATAAAAAAGAACTAAACAAAATGGAGATAAACTTTCTATCAGATGCAGAATTCAAAACACTGGTTATAAGGATGCTCAATGAACTCAGTGAGAATTTTAACAAAGAGGTAGGAAACATAAAAAAGAACCAGTCAAAAATGAAGAATACAATAACTCAAATAAAGAATACATTATAGGGAATTAACAGATTAGATGAAGCAGATGATTGAATCAGAAAATTGGAAACTAAGGTCTCAGAAACCACCCAATCAGAACAGAAAAAAAGAAAAAAGAATCTAAAAAAGTGAGGATAGTTTAAGGGGCTGCTGGGACAACATCAACTGTACCATGTAATAAGGGTAATGTAATAACGGTAATGAGGGTATCATGTAATAAGGGTATCAGAAGAAGAAAAGAGAGGGCAAGGAATTGAAAACCTGTTTGAAAAAACAATGATGGAAAACTTCCCTAACCTACTGAAGAACACAGACATACAAGTCCAGGAAGCACAGACAGTCTCAAACAAGAAGAAACCAAAGAGGTCCACACCAAGACATATCATAGTTAAAATGCAAAAGTTTAAAGACAAAGAGACTCTTAAAAGCAACAGAGAAAAGAAGTTACCTAAAAGGGAGCTCCCATAAGACTGTTGGCTGATTTCTCAAGAGAAACTCTGAAGGCCTAGAGGGGTTGGCACAAAATAGTCAAAATGATGAAGGCAAAGACCTACAACCAAGATTCCTCTACTTAGCAAGGCTGTCATTCAGAATCAAAGGACGGACAAAAAGCTTCCCAGACAATAAAAAGCTAAAGTAGTTCATTACCACCAAACCAGTAATTCAAAAAATGTTAAAGGGGCAAGAAGAAGAAGGAGGGTGAGGAGGGGGGAAAAGGGAAGGGGAAGAGGAAGAAGGAGAAAAAGATAAAAATATGGATAATAAAATGGCAATAACTACATATCTATCAATTACTTTGAATGTAAATGGATTAAATGCTCCAATCAAAAGACACAGGGTGGCTGAATGGATAAGAGAACAAGACCCTTACACATGCTGCCTACAAGAGACTCACTTCACATGGAAAGACACAAACAGACTGGAAGTAAAGGGATGGAAAAAATATTTCATGACAATGGAAATGAAAGAAAAATCTGGGGTACAGACAAAATAGACTACTTCTTGGCATTAATCTGAAGAAACCCCAAACACTAATTTGAAAAGACGAGTCCATCCATATGTTCACTGCAGCATTATTTACAGTAGCCAAGATATGGAAGCACTGTCAGTGTTCATCAGTAGATAAATGGATAAAGAAGTGGTATGAATATACAATAGAATATTATTCAGTCATAAAAAAGATTTATATCTTGCCATCTGTAACAACATGAATGGACCTCAAGGGTATTATACTAAGTGAAGTAAGTCAGACAAATACCGTATTACTTAATTTATAGGTGGAATTTGAAAGACAAAATAAACGGACAAGCAAACCAGAAACAAACACACAGACACAGGGAACATTTTGGTAGTTGCCAGACTGGAGGAAGATAAGATTGAGGAGTGGGTAAAAAGGGGGACGAGAGGAAGATGTGCAAATTTCCAGTTGTAAAAAGCCGAGGGGATGTGAAGTACAGCATTGGGAGCATAGTCAATAATGTTGCAATAACTGTGTGTGGTGTCAGACAGGTACGAGATCTATCAGGGTGATGACTACTTCGTAAGTTATACAATGTCTAATCACTATGTTGAAAGAGATGAAAAATAATTCAGTATTCGTTAGTTGCACTGTTAAAATCTGAATGTATACAATAGCTCCTATCTTCTTGCCAACCTAAAGTCAATGCTGGAGAAATTGCCTGGAATCTCCCCTACATGATCAATTTTCCCTTTTTAATTGACAACATCCATCCACAAGCAAACTAGTTTCAATATTTCCCAGGGTTAAAAAAAAGAATACCAAAAAAACCTCTTCTTTAACCTTGCATTTCTCTCTAGCTTTCCTCCACTGCTTTACTTCCTTTATAACAAATTTCCTCAGGAGTTATCAATATTTATTTCTACTGACATTCCTACTGTCCTCTCTTGAACTCATGTTCAGTGCAACTTCTGCCCTAAGCCTGCACCAAAGCAGTCCCTGTCAAAATTACCCAGTACCTCTGTTTAGTCATCACATGAACGTTCCGAAGTTCCACTGACCTTTCTTATACGAACTCTGAATCCTGCTGTCATCAGACATTTTAATGTTTAATGTTTTCATTTCTCATGGTTCCCACTACTCCTAGGCTGTTATATTTAGCAGGATTGTAAGTTTCTTGTCTAAAGTTTTATACTTGTCCTACTTGATATAGGTGAACCAATGAAACATATTGAACAATTTCAGTTTAACAACAAAAAAATAATACAATACTACTCTACTCCTTCACTCTGTTCTGTGAAATTTTTCAGCTACGCCATTTTGTCAACTATAAGATGTCAAATGTGTTACTGTTTTGGAAAGGGAAAGAAGAAAAAGAACACAAGATTAACTTACTACATATGAGAGTTCCTTTTTCCCGCCCAATCATCAAACATATACTATAAGTACTTTATTTTTTAAATTAAATGTCATTTATTAAACTTCATTTATGTTTGACTTTTAAAGTCTACAGGTCTCAAAACTGGGCAGCAAACAAGTTCTGAATAATGCCATAACAAATTATTTTCCGGATCATTTGTACTGTTAAGTACTTCCTCATCATACTTGATTTGCCTAAAATATTTTTGAATTTATGCTGTGACTTCCACTTGTCTCCTATTTTCAAATATAAAATCTTAGCTCTAAGAACTAACTTAAATTATAGTGTTTCCCCACTTCCCCCCTTTTTTGTATAACACAAGATCAGAATTGTTGGAACAAATTCCATCTGAGCACTTTGAGTGGTTGTCCCCTTGAGGGGTCAATTCATCAAAGATGCACGGATCTAAAGACTTTCTAGAAACAACAACCTGAAGGTTCCAGAAGAGGTTTAAAAAATAAGACATTTCCTAAAGTCATTATTGGTCTTCAAAATTGTGAAAGGTAAATCAAATGGTTCAGTAACTCATTTTAATACTAAAAGAGGTCAGAGAACTGAGTTATGCAGTTTGCAAGGTCCAGAGAATGTATGTAAGAAGAAAACTTAAAATGTTTACTACCATGCTGTGAATAATAATTTATTTAACAAGCCTTTCTTTAGCAAAGGAAGCCAAACAATAAAATGGAAAGCAGGGTCCCACTGCTAAGTCAATCCACACAAAGCAACTCCATTCCTTATTCTGAAGCTAAGAAACAATTTTATAAAACTAAATCTAAAATATAATACAAATAAATTAAAATTTGCTCAATTAAATATTATGAAAATTAACAGAGGTTATGTTTAACAGTGCAACTACAGAATATTGCATTATTTTTCATCTCTTTCAACAAGTCTACTTCAATTATTGAAGCACATGCTTTTAAAGTGTGATTCTTCATGCGCTATGCTTTCAGAAATGATGTGGCATGGACTGTGATAAGACACCCACAGACGGCTCATATATGACGATTTTTGTGGTAGAAGTAGTTCTAGTATTAACAGTATCATTACCACTATTGAGCACTTACTGTGAGCCAATGACCTTGCAAAGTAGTTTACAGACATTATTAACACAAGGACTTTAAATAGAAATGCTATAAAGTAGAAATATTTAATATTTCCTTTTTAGAGATGAAAAAACTAAGGTGTAGAGATAAAAAATATGCCCAAGATCATACTGTCAAAGTAAGCATTTGAACCCATGTCTAAGACCAAAACTCTTAATCGCCATGATACATCATGTTGGCACCTTACACCTGAAAGCCCGTGATCTTGAGACACTTAACTTTGTCACTGTCACCCCAGTACTTTGTATTATGCTTAGAAAACAAAGGTGTCCAGTTAAGAAGTAAAATGAAACCATGCATTTCAGTTCCAGGGTAGGAACAGCACTGTATATTCAGAGGACAATGCCATACTAACTGAGCTTTAACAAAGGTTGCACATGGCAGGAAGTGAGACATCAAAGCGAAAAATAAAATGTACCTTCATAGAGAGAAATTACAGATCATAAACTGGAATGTTTGCTATATAGCTGACCCTTGAACAACGGGTTTGAACTGTGTGCATCCACTTGTGCTCTGATCATTTTCAATAAATAAACAGTCGGCCCTCTGTATACCCAGGTTTCGCGTCTGTGGATCCAACCAACCGCAGATCACAAACAGCATTTTTGATCCATAGCGGGGAATCAGTGGATGTGGAGGGATGACTGTATGCATTGTTCCATGCCATCCTATGGCATGGACTTGAGCGTCTACAGATTTTGGTATCAGCAAGGAGTTCTGGAACCAATCACCCATGTACACAAAGGGACAACTATATGACAAGTGTACAGCTAAATAACAAAGTTTGGAAGACTATTCTCTGTACTAACCTTTACAATCAATTCTTTCAAAAATGCCCAATCTAACTCACACCTATTGTGCATAGTAATAACCTTTTCTTTGGTATACTCTAGCTACTTAATATATGGGAATTAAGTTTGGAACCCACTCTCATCAGGAGCTCCTCCAAATCCTTTTTAGCAAACTAGCAAGATAATATTACTGCACCCTGAGAAAGAGTGTATCAAAACAGGAACTTATAAACCAACAGCACATCAATGGATAGCAAATCAGTAACTATCAAATCCTGCAATTAAACAAGCACATAATAGAGGAGAATGGTAAAGACAAGTAAAATTACAATGATTTGCAGAAAACATAAGTAAACCAACTAAATGAACAGTAAAAATTAACTATTATAAACAGTAAAATAATTAAGAAAGTAGAATTTATAAAATGTATGTGGCTTTAATGTATACAAAAACATAATCAGTTAGAAAATAAAATTGTTAAAATTCCATTTGTAATAGTAACCAAAAAAAAAAATAGAATACCTTGTTGGGAACCGCCCTGCCTGGTTTCAGAAGCTGTAACCCCCTATGGCTAAGGCTGAGTCAAAAGACCTTGGGGCCATGAGCCACTAAGGAGACAAAGCTTATCCTCCCAGCAGGGGTGCAGCCTCTGTCCCCCTTACTTCACCTTGCTTGGCCCTGGAGGATGGCTGGATAGTCAATGACAGGTAAGATTCCTCAAGGGAGGCACAATCTAAGACAGGCACAGTCATGAAGAGACCATCAGGGTAGGACTTGGGGGACTACAGAAAAGGGGTGATGGACCTTGACTCCTCGGCTTTGTCACAGCCTCAGTCCTCATTCTGTCTGTGAAAAGTCTCCTAATCTCTTGGCTGCC
>VMDR010028233.1:0-13238 GCA_007922815.1 Macrotus californicus
TGTCCGCCACCACCCTGGGCGGTCTGCCGTATCTTAGGACGAAATGGGCGAGCCTGTCACAATGTCCCCGGGCATGGAGGTGGCCGGGGCACTACAGTGCACAATTGCGTTTTTTAGCCGCTGAAAATGCATTCGGGTTGGTGCTTGGCCTCAGCCCCGCAGGCTTCACAGAATGTCCGCCACCACCCTTGGCGGTCTGAAGGGTGCTACGGAGAGTCCGGCGAGCCTGCCCCAGTGTCCCGGGACATGCTGGTGTCCGGGGCACTACAGTGCACAATTGTGTTTTCCAGCCGCTGAAAATTCGTTCGGTGTGGTGCAATGGCGGCGGCCACGCAGGCCTCACAGAATGTCCGCCACCACCCTGGGCGGTCTGCCGAATTTTATGAAGAGCTCGGCAAGCCTGTCACAGTGTTCCCGGACATGCTGGAGGCCAGGGCAGTACCGTGCACAATTGCGTTTTTCACCGCTGAAAATGTGTTCGGGGTAGTGTTATGGCGGCGGCCTCGCAGTCCTCACAGATATCCAACACCACCCTGGGCAGTCTGCCGGGTGCTAGGGAGAACCCGGCAAGCCTTCCCCAGTGTCCCCAGACATGTTGTTGGCCGGGGCACTAGAGTGCACAATTGCGTTTTTCAGCCTGTGAAAATGCGTTCGGGGTGGTGCTATGGTGGCGACCCCACAGGCCTCACAGAATGTCCGCAACCACCATTGGCGGTTTGTCGAGTTCTAGGGAGACCCTGGCGAGCCTGCCCCAGTGTCCCCGGATATGCTGGTGGCCGGGTCACTACAGTGAAAAATTGCGTTTTTTAGCCGCTGAAAATGCGTTCGTGTTGGTGCTATGGCCTCGGCCCGCAGGTCTCACAGAATGTCTGCCACCACCCTTGGCGGTCTGCCGGGGGCAACGGAGATCCCGGCTAGCCTGCCCCAGTGTCCTGGGACATGCTGGTGTTCGGGGATCTATAGTGCACAATTGCGTTTCCAGCAGCTCAAAATGTGTTCGGTGTGGTGCTATGGCGGCGACCCCACAGGCCTCACAGAATGTCCGCAACCACCCTGGGATGTCTGCCGAATCTTAGGACAAGCCGGGCGAGCCTGTCACAGTGTTCCCGCACATGCTGGTGGCCAGGGCAGTACCGTGCACAATTGCGTTTATCAACGCTGAAAATGCGTTTGGGGTAGTGCTATGGCGGCGGCCTCGCAGTCCTCACAGAATATCCAACACCACCCTGGGCAGTCTGCCGGGTGCTAGGGAGAGCTCGGCGAGCCTGCCCCAGTGTCCCCAGACATGTGGTTGGCCGGGGCACTACAGTGCACAATTGCGTTTTTCAGCCTGTGAAAATGCGTTCGGGGTGGTGCTGTGGCGGCGACCCCACAGGCATCACAGAATGTCCGCAACCACCATTGGCGGTTTGTCGAGTGCTAGGGAGACCCTGGCGAGCCTGCCCCAGTGTCCCTGGATTTGCTGGTGGCCGGGGCACTACAGTGAAAAATTGCGTTTTGTAGCCGCTGAAAATTCGCTCGGTGTGGTGCAATGGCGGCGGCCCCGCAGGCCTCACAGGATGTCCGCCACCACCCTGGGCGGTCTGCCGAATCCTAGGAAGAGCCCGCCGAGCCTGTCACAGTAGTCCCGGACATGCTGGTGGCCAGGGCAGTACCGTGCACAATTGCGTTTTTCACCGCTAAAAATGCGTTCGGTGTGGTGCAATGGCGGCGGCACCGCAGGCCTCACAGAATGTCCGCCACCACGCTCGGCGGTCTGCCGAATCCTAGGAAGAGCCCGCCGAGCCTGTCACAGTAGTCCCGGACATGCTGGTGGCCAGGGCAGTACCGTGCACAATTGCGTTTATCAACGCTGAAAATGCGTTTGGGGTAGTGCTATGGCGGCGGCCTCGCAGGCCTCACAGAATATCCGACACCAACCTGGACAGTCAGCCGGGTGCTAGGGAGAGCCAGGCGAGCCTGCCCCAGTGTCCCCGGACATGTTGGTGGCCGGGGCATTACAGTGCACAATTGCGTTTTTCAGCCGCTGAAAATGCGTTCGGGGTGGAGCTATGGCGGCGACCCCACAGGCCTCACAGAATGTCCGCAACCGGCCTTGGCGGTTTGTCGAGAGCTAGGGAGACCCTGGCGAGCTTGACCCAGTGTCCCCGGATATGCTGGTGGCCGGGGCACTACAGTGAAATAATTGCGTTTTTTAGCCGCTGAAAATGCGTTCGGGTTAGTGCTATGGCCTCGGCCCCGCAGGCCTCACAGAATGTCCGCCACAACCCTGGGCGGTCTGCCGAATCCTAGGATGAGCCCCGCGAGCCGGTCAAAGTTTTCCCGTACAAGCTTGTGGCCATGGAAGTATCGTGCACAATTGCGTTTTTCAACGCTGAAAATGCGTTCGGGGTGGTGCTATGGCTACGGCCCTGCAGGCCTCACATAATGTCCGCCAACACCCAGGGCCGTCTGCTGGGTTCTAGGGAGAGCCAGACGAGCCTGTCACAGTGTTCCCGGTCATGCTGGTGGCCAGGGCAGTACCTTGCACAATTGCGTTTATCAACACTGAAAATGCGTTCGGTGTGGTGCTATGGCGGCGGCCTCGAAGGCCTCACAGAATATCCGACACCACCCAGGGCAGTCTGCCGGGTGCTAGGGAGAGCCCGGCGAGCCTGCCCCAGTGTCCCCAGACATGTTGGTGGCTGGGGCACTACAGTGCACAATTGCGTTTTTCAACCGCTGAAAATGCGTTCGGGGTGGTGCTATGGTGGCGACCCCACAGGCCTCACAGAATGTCCCCCACCACCCTGGCCGATCTGCTGGGTGCCAGGGAGAACCCGGCAAGCCAACCCCAGTGTCCCCGGATATGCTGGTGGCCGGGGCACTACAGTGCACAATTACGTTTTTCAGCCGGTGAAATTGCTTTCGGGTTGGTTCTATGGCCTCGTCCCCGCAGGCCTCACAGAATGTCCGCCACTACCCTGGGCGGTCTGCCGAAACCTAGGACGAGCCCGACGAGCCTGTCACAGATTTCCCGTATATGCTTGTGGCCAGAAAAGTACCTTGCACAATTGCGTTTTTCACCGCTGAAAATGCGTTCGGGGTGGTGCTATGGCTGCAGTCCCGCAAGCCTCACATAATGTCCGCCACCACCCAGGGCCGTCTGCCGGGTGCTAAGGAGAGCCCTGCGAGCCTGCGTTAGTGTCCCCGGACATGCTGGTTTCTGGGGTACTACAGTGCACAATTGCGTTTTTCAACCGCTGAAAATGCGTTCTGGATGGTGCAAAGGCGGCGGCACCGCGGCCTCACAGAATGTCCGCCACCACCCTGGGCGGTCTGCCGGGTGCAAGGGAGAGCCTGGCGAGCCTGCCCCAGTGTCCCCGGACATGTTGGTGGCCGGGGCACTACAGTGCACAATTACGTTTTTCAGCCGCTGAAAATTCGTTCGGGGTGGTGCTATGGCGGCGACCCCACAGGCATCACAGAATGTCCGCAACCACCATTGGCGGTTTGTCGAGTGCTAGGGAGACCCTGGCGAGCCTGCCCCAGTGTCCTCGGATATGCTGGTGGCCGGGGCACTACAGTGAAAAATTGCGTTTTGTAGCCGCTGAAAATGCGTTTGTGTTGGTGCTATGGCCTCGGCCCCGCAGGCCTCACAGAATGTCCGCCACCACCCTTGGCGGTCTGCCTGGTGCTACGAAGGGCCCGGCGACCCTGTCACAGTTTTCCCGTACATGCTTGTGGCCAGGGAAGTACTGTGCACTATTGTGTTTTTCACCGCTGAAAATGCGTTCGGGGTCTTGTTATGGCTGCGACCCTGCAGGCATCACATAATGTCCGCCACCACCCAGCGTCGTCTGCTGGGTTCTAGGGAGATCCCAGCGAGCCTGCCCCAGTGTCTCCGGACATGCTGGTGGCTGGGGTACTACAGTGCACAATTGCGTTTTTCACCCGCTGAAAATGGGTTCTGGGTGGTGCCAAGGCGGCGGCACCGCGGCCTTACAGGATGTCCGCCACCACCCTGGGCGGTCTGACGGGTGCTAGGGAGAGCCTGGCGAGCCTGCCCCAGTGTCCCCGGACATGCTGGTGGCCTGGGCACTACAGTACACAATTGCGTTTTTCAGCCGCTGAAAATTCTTTCGGGGTGGTGCTATGGCGGCGGCCCCAGAGGCCTCTCAGAATATCCCCCACCACCCTGGCCGATCTGCTGGGTGCCAGGGAGAACCCGGCAAGCCAACCCCAGTGTCCCCGGACATGCTTGTGGCTGGGGCACTACAGTGCACAATTGCGTTTTCCAGCAGCTGAAAATGCGTTCTGGGTGGTGCTATGGCGGCGACCCCACAGGCCTCACAGAATGTCCGCAACCACCCTTGGCGGTTTATCTGGTGCTAGGGAAACCCTGGCGAGCCTGCCCCAGTGTCCCCGGATATGCTGGTTGTCGGGGCACTACAGTGCACAGTTGCGTTTTTCACCGCTGAAAATGCGTTCGGTGTGGTGCTATCGCGGCAGCACTGCAGGCCTCACAGAATGTCCGCCACCACCCTGGGCGGTCTGCCGTATTTTAGGACGAGACTGGCGAACCTGTCACAGTGTTCCCGGACATGCTAATAGCCGGGGCACTACAGTGCACAATTGCGTTTTTCAGCCGCTGAAAATCCTTTCGGAGTGGTTCTATGGCGGCGGCCCCGCAGGCCACTCAGAAGGTCCTACACCACCCTGGGCGGTCTGCCAGGTGCTAGGGAGAACCCAGCAAGCCAGCCCCAGTGTCCCCGGACATGCTGGTGGACGGGGTACTACAGTGTACATTTGCGTGTTTCAGCCGCTGAAAATTCGTTCGGGGTGGTGCTATGGCGGCGGCCTCGAAGGCCTCACAGAATATCCGACACCACCCTGGGCCGTCTGACGGGTTCTAGGGAGAGCCCGGCGAGCTTGCCCCAGTGTCCTTGGACATGTTGGTGGCCGGGGCACTATAGTACACAATTAAGTTTTTCAGCCGCTGAAAATGCGTTCGGGGTGCTGCTCTGGCGGCGACCCCACAGGCCTCACAGAATGTCCGCCACCACCCTTGGCGGTTTGTCGAGTGCTTGGGAGACCCTGGCGAGCATGCCCCAGTGTCCTCGGATATGCTGGTGGCAAGGGCACTAAAGTGCACACTTGCGTTTTTTAGCCGCTGAAAATGCGTTCTTGTTGGTGCTATGGCCTCGGTTCCGCAGGCCTCACAGAATGTCCGCGACCATCCTTGGCGGTCTGCCGGGTTCTACGAAGAGCCCGGCGAGCGTGCCCCAGTGTCCCGAGACATGGTGGTGGCCGGGGCACTATAGTGCACAATTGCGTTTTCCACCAGCTGAAAATGCGTTCGGAGTGGTGCTATGGCGGCGACACCACAGGCCTCACAGAATGTCCGCAACCACCCTTGGCAGTTTGTCGGGTGTTAGGGAGACTCTGGCGTGTCTGCCCCAGTGTCCCCGTATATGCTAGTGGCCTGGGCACTACAGTGCACAATTGCGTTTTTCAGCCGCTGAAAATTCGCTCGGTGTGGTGCAATGGCGGCGGCCCCGCAGGCCTCACAGGATGTCCGCCACCACCCTGGGCGGTCTGCCGAATCCTAGGAAGAGCCCGCCGAGCCTGTAACAGTGTTCCCGGACATGCTGGTGACCAGGGCAGTACCGTGCACAATTGCGTTTATCACCGCTGAAAATGCGTTCGGTGTGGTGCTATGGCGGCGGCACCGCAGGCCTCCCAGAATGTCCGCCACCACGCTGGGCGGTCTTCCGTATCTTAGGACGAGCTGGGCGAGCTTGTCACAATGTCCCCGGGCATGGTTGTGGCCGGGGCACTACAGTGCACAATTGCGTTTTTTCGCCGCTGAAAATGTATTTGGGTTGGTGCTTGGCCTCGGCCCCGCAGGCCTCACAGAATGTCCGCCACCACCCTTGACGGTCGACCGGGTGCTACGGAGAGCCCGGCGAGCCTGCCCCAGTGTCCCGGGACATGCTGCTGGCCGGGGCACTATATTGCAAAATTGCTTTTTCCAGCAGCTGAAAATGCGTTCGGGGTGGTGCTATGGCGGCGACCGCACAGGCTTCACAGAATGTCCGCAACCACCCTTGGCGGTTTGTCGGGTGCTAGGGAGACCCTGGCGAGCCTTCCCAGGTGTCCCCGGATATGCTGGTGATCGGGGCACTACAGTGCAAACTTTCGTTTTTTAGCCGCTGAAAATTCGTTCGTGTTGGTACTTTGGCCTCGGTTCCAAGGCCTCAAAGAATGTCCGCCACCACCCTTGTCGGTCTGCCGTTTGCTACGGAGAGCCCTGCGAACCTGCCCCAGTGTACCGGGACATGCTGGTGGCAGGGGCACTATAGTGCACAATTGCGTTTTCCAGCAGCTGAAAATGCGTTCGGGGTGGTGCTATGGCGGTGACCCCACAGGCCTCACAGAATGTCCGCTATCACCCTGGGCGGACTGCCGAATTTTAGGACGAGCCGGGTGTGCCTGTCACAGTGTTCCCGGACATGCTGCTGGCCAGGGCAGTACCGTGCACAATTGCGTTTATCAACGCTTATAATGCGTTCGGGTTGGTGCTATGGCGGCGGCCTGGGGGGCCTCACAGAATATCCGACACCACCCTGGGCAGTCTGCCGGGTGCTAGGGAGAGCCCGGCGAGCCTGCCCCAGTGTCCCCAGACATGTTGGTGGCCGGGGCACTACAGTGCACAATTACGTTTTTCAGCCGCTGAAAATTCGCTCGGTGTGGTGCAATGGCGGCGGCCCCGCAGGCCTCACAGGATGTCCGCCAGAACCCTGGGGGTTCTGCCGAATCCTAGGACGAGCACGGCGAGCCTGTCACAGTTGTCTCGTACATGCTTGTGGACAGGGAAGTACCGTGCACAATTGCGTTTTTCACCGCTGAAAATGCGTTCGAGGTGGTGCTATGGCTGCGGCCCCGCAGGCCTCACATAATGTCCGCCACCACCCAGGGCCGTCTGCCGGGTGCTAGGGAAAGCCCTGCGAGCCTGCTCCAGTGTCCCCGGACATGCTGGTGTCCGGGGAACTACAGTGCACAATTGCGTTTTTCAGCCGCTGAAAATGCATTTGTGGTGGTGCTATGGCGGCGGTCCCGTAGGCCTCACAGAAAGTCGGCCACCACCCTGGGCGGTTTGTCTAGTGCTAGGGAGACCCTGGCGAGCCTGCCCCAGTGTCCCCGGATATGCTGATGAACGGGGCACTACAGTGAAAAATTGCGTTTTTTAGCCGCTGAAAATGCGTTCGTGTTGGTGCTATGGCCTCGGCCCCGCAGGCCTCACAGAATGTCCGCCACCACCCTTGGCGGTCTGCCGGGTGCTATGGAGAGCCCGGCGAGCCTGCCCCAGTGTCCCGGGACATGCTGGTGGCCGGGGCACTATAGTGCACAATTGCGTTTTCCAGCAGCTGAAAATGCGTTCGGTGTGGTGCTATGGCGGCGACCCCACAGGCCTCAAAGAATGTCCGCAACCACTCTTGGCGGTTTGTTGGGTGCTAGGGAGACCCTGGCGAGCCTGCCCCAGTGTCCCCGGATATGCTGGTGGCCGGGGCACTACAGTGCACAATGGCGTATTTCAGGCACTGAAAATTTGTTCGGTGTGGTGCTATCGCTGTGGAACCGCAGGCCTCACAGAATGTCCGCCACCACCCTGGGCGGTCTGCCGAATTTTAGGACAAGCCAGGCGAGCCTGTCACAGAGTTCCCGGACATGCTGGTGGCCAGGGCAGTACCGTGCAAAATTGCGTTTATCAACGCTGAAAATGCGTTTGGGGTAGTGCTATGGCGGCGGCCTCGCAAGCCTCACAGAATATCCAACACCACCCTGGGCAGTCTGCCGGGTGCTAGGGAGAGCCCGGCGAGCCTGCCCCAGTGTCCCCAGACATGTTGGTGGCTGGGGCACTACAGTGCACAATTGCGTTTTTCAGCCGCTGAAAATGCGTTCGGGGTGGTGCTATGGTGGCGACCCCACAGGCCTCACAGAATGTCCGCAACCACCCTTGGCGGTTTGTCGAGTGCTAGGGAGACCCTGGCGAGCCTGCTCCAGTGTCCCCGAATATGCTGGTGGCCGGGGCACTACAGTGCACAATTACGTTTTTCAGCCGGTGAAAATGCGTTCGGGTTGGTGCTATGGCCTCGTCCGCGCAGGACTCACAGAATGTCCGCCACTACCCTGGGAGGTCTGCCGAAACCTAGGACGAGCCCGACGAGCCTGTCACAGATTTCCCGTATATGCTTGTGGCCAGAAAAGTACCTTGCACAATTGCATTTTTCACCGCTGAAAATGCGTTCGGGGTGGTGCTATGGCTGCAGTCCCGCAAGCCTCACATAATGTCCACCACCACCCAGGGCTGTCTGCCAGGTGCTAAGGAGAGCCCTGCGAGCCTGCCTCAGTGTCCCCGGACATGCTGGTGGCTGGGGTACTATAGTGCACAATTGCGTTTTTCAACCGCTGAAAATGCGTTCTGGGTGGTGCAAAGGCGTCGGCACCGCGGCCTCACAGAATGTCCGCCACCACCCTGGGCGGTCTGCCGGGTGCAAGGGAGAGCCTGGCGAGCCTGCCCCAGTGTCCCCGGACATGTTGGTGGCCGGGGCACTACAGTGCACAATTACGTTTTTCAGCCGCTGAAAATGCGTTCGGGGTGGTGCTATGGCGGCGACCCCACAGGCATCACAGAATGTCCGCAACCACCATTGGCGGTTTGTGGAGTGCTAGGGAGACCCTGGCGAGCCTGCCCCAGTGTCCTCGGATATGCTGGTGGCCGGGGCACTACAGTGAAAAACTGCATTTTGTAGCCGCTGAAAATGCGTTCGTGTTGGTGCTATGGCCTCGGCCCCGCAGGCCTCACAGAATGTCCGCCACCACCCTTGGCGGTCTGCCTGGTGCTATGGAGAGCCCGGCGACCCTGTCACAGTTTTCCCGTACATGCTTGTGGCCAGGGAAGTACCGTGCACTATTGCGTTTTTCACCGCTGAAAATGCGTTCGGGGTCTTTTTATGGCTGCGACCCTGCAGGCATCACATAATGTCCGCCACCACCCAGCGTCGTCTGCTGGGTTCTAGGGAGAGCCCAGCAAGCCTGCCCCAGTGTCTCCGGACATGCTGGTGGCTGGGGTACTACATTGCACAATTGCGTTTTTCACCCGCTGAAAATGGGTTCTGGGTGGTGCCAAGGCGGCGGCACCGCGGCCTTACAGGATGTCCGCCACCAACCTGGGCGGTCTGACGGGTTCTAGGGAGAGCCTGGCGAGCCTGCCCCAGTGTCCCCGGACATGCTGGTGGCCTGGGCACTACAGTACACAATTGCATTTTTCAGCCGCTGAAAATTCTTTCGGGGTGGTGCTATGGCGGCGGCCCCACAGGCCTCTCAGAATATCCCCCACCACCCTGGCTGGTCTGCCGGGTGCCAGGGAGAGCCCGGCAAGCCAGCCCCAGTGTCCCCAGACATGCTTGTGGCTGGGGTACTACAGTGCACAATTGCGTTTTCCAGCAGCTGAAAATGCGTTCGGGGTGGTGCTATGGTGGCGACCCCACAGGCCTCACAGAATGTCCGCAACCACTCTTGGCGGTTTGTCTGGTGCTAGGGAAACCCTGGCGAGCCTGCCCCAGTGTCCCCGGATATGCTGGTTGTCGGGGCACTACAGTGCACAGTTGCGTTTTTCACCGCTGAAAATGCGTTCGGTGTGGTGCTATCGCGGCAGCACTGCAGGCCTCACAGAATGTCCGCCACCACCCTGGGCGGTCTGCCGTATTTTAGGACGAGCCTGGCGAACCTGCAACAGTGTTCCCGGACATGCTAATGGCCGGGGCACTACAGTGCACAATTGCGTTTTTCAGCCGCTGAAAATCCTTTCGGAGTGGTTCTATGGCGGCGGCCCCGCAGGCCACTCAGAAGGTCCTACACCACCCTGGGCGGTCTGCCACGTGCTAGGGAGAACCCAGCAAGCCAGCCCCAGTGTCCCCGGACATGCTGGTGGACGGGGTACTACAGTGTACATTTGCATGTTTCAGCCGCTGAAAATTCGTTCGGGGTGGTGCTATGGCGGCGGCCTCGAAGGCCAAACAGAATATCCGACACCACCCTGGGCTGTCTGACGGGTTCTAGGGAGAGCTTGGCGAGCTTGCCCCAGTGTCCCCGGACATGTTGGTGGCCGGGGCACTATAGTGCACAATTGCGTTTTCCAGCAGCTGAAAATGCGTTCGGGGTGGTGCTATGGCGGCGACACCACAGGCCTCACAGAATGTCCGCAACCACCCTTGGCAGTTTGTCGGGTGCTAGGGAGACTCTGGCGTGTCTGCCCCAGTGTCCCCGTATATGCTAGTGGCCTGGGCACTACAGTGCACAATTGCGTTTTTCAGCCGCTGAAAATTCACTCGGTGTGGTGCAATGGCGGCGGCCCCGCAGGCCTCACAGGATGTCCGCCACCAACCTGGGCGGTCTGCCGAATCCTAGGAAGAGCCCGCCGAGCCTGTCACAGTGTTCCCGGACATGCTGGTGGCCAGGGCAGTACCGTCTACAATTGCGTTTTTCACCGCTGAAAATGCGTCGGTGTGGTGCTATGGCGGCGGCACCGCAGGCCTCCCAGAATGTCCGTCACCACGCTGGGCGGTCTTCCGTATCTTAGGACGAGCTGGGCGAGCTTGTCACAATGTCCCCGGGCATGGTTGTGGCCGGGGCACTACAGTGCACAATTGCGTTTTTTCGCCGCTGAAAATGTATTCGGGTTGGTGCTTGGCCTCGGCCCCGCAGGCCTCACAGAACGTCCGCCACCACCCTTGGCGGTCTGCCGTTTGCTACGGAGAACGCTGCGAGCCTGCCCAGTGTACCGGGACATGCTGGTGGCCGGGGCACTATAGTGCACAATTGCGTTTTCCAGCAGCTAAAATGCGTTCGGGGTGGTGCTATGGCGGTGACCCCACAGGCCTCACAGAATGTCCGCCACCACCCTGGGCGGTCTGCCGCATCTTAGGACTAGCCTAGCGAGCCTGTCACAGTGTTCCCGGAAATGCTAATGGCCAGGGCAGTACCGTGCACAATTGCGTTTATCAACGCTGAAAATTTGTTCAGGGTGGTGCTATGGCGGCGTCCTCGCAGGCCTCACAGAATAACCGACACCACCCTGGGCTGTCTGCCGAGTTCTAGGGAGAGCCTGGCGAGTCTGCCCCAGTGTCCCCGGACATGTTGGTGGCCGGGGCACTACAGTGCACAATTGCGTTTTTCAGCCGCTGAAAATCCTTTCGGGGTGGTTCTATGGCGGCGGCCCCGCAGGCCACTCAGAAGGTCCTACACCACCCTGGGCGGTCTGCCAGGTGCTAGGGAGGACCCGGCAAGCCAGCCCCAGTGTCCCCGGACATTCTGGTGGACGGGGCACTATAGTGTACATTTGCGTGTTTCAGCCGCTGAAAATGCGTTCGGGGTGGTGCTATGGCGGCGATCCCGTAGACCTCACAGATAGTCGGCCACCACCCGGGGCGGTCTGCCGCGTCTTAGGGAGAGCCTGTCGAGCCTGCCCCAGTGTCCCCGGACATGTTGTTTGCCGGGGCAATACAGTGCACAATTGCGTTTTTCAGCCGGTGAAAATGCGTTCGGGTTGGTGCTATGGCCTCGGCCCCGCAGGCCTCACAGAATGTCCGCCACCACCCTGGGCGGTCTGCCGAAACCTAGGACGAGCCCGACGAGCCTGTCACAGTTTTCCCGTATATGCTTGTGGCCAGGGAAGTATCGTGCACAATTGCGTTTTTCACCGCTGAAAATGCGTTCGGGGTGGTGCTATGGCTGCAGTCCCATAAGCCTCACATAATGTACGCCCCCACCCAGGGCCGTCTGCCAGTTGCTAGGGAGAGCCCTGCGATCCTGCCTCAGTGTCCCCGGACATGCTTGTGGCTGGGGCACTACAGTGCACAATTGCGTTTTCCAGCAGCTGAAAAGGCGTTCGGGGTGGTGCTATGGCGGCGTCCCCCCAGGCCTCATAGAATGTCCGCCACCACCCTGAGAAGACTGCCGAGTGCTTGGGAGAGCCCGGCGAGCCTGCCCCAGTGTCCCCGGACATGCTGGTTGCTGGGGTACTACAGTGCACAATTGCGTTTTTCAACTGCTGAAAATGCATTGTGGGTGGTGCCAAGGCGGCGGCACCGCGGCCTCACAGAATGTTCGCCACCAACCTGGGCGATTTGCCGGGTGCTATTGAGACCCCGGGGAGCCTGCCCCAGTGTCCCCGGACATGATGGTTCCTGGGGTACTACAGTGCACAATTGCGTATTTCAGCCACTAAAAATGCGTTCGGGGTGGAGCTATGGCGGTGTCCCGGCAGGCATCACAGAATGTCTGCCAACACCCTGGGCGGTCTGCCGAATCTTACGACAAGCCTGGCGAGCCAGTCACAGTGTTCCCGGACATGCTATGTCCAGGGCAGTACCGTGCACAATTGCGTTTTCCAGCAGCTGAAAATGCGTTCAAGGTGGTGCTATGGCGGCGGCCCCGCAGGCCTCACAGAATGTCCGCCATCACCGAGGGCGGTTTGTCAGGCGCTATGGAGACCCTGGAGAGCCTGCCCCAGTGTAACCGGAAATGCTGGTGGCCGGGGCACTACAGTGCACATTTGCGTTTTCCAGCAGTTAAAAATGCGTTCGGGGTGGTGCTCTGGCGGCGGCCCGGCAGGCCTCACAGAATGTCCGCCACCACCCTGGGCGGTCTGCCGGGTGCTAGGGGGAGCCCGGCGAACCTTCTCCAGTGTCCCCGGATATGCTGGTGGCCGGGGCACTAGAGTGCACAATTGCGTTTTCAAGCCGCTGAAAATTCATTCGGGGTGGTGCTATGGCGGCGTCCCCAAAGGCCTCATAGAATGTCCGCCACCACCCTGAGCAGACTGCCGAGTGCTTGGGAGAGCCCGGCGAGCCTGCCCCAGTGTCCCCGGACATGCTGGTTGCTGGGGTACTACAGTGCACAATTGCGTTTTTCAACTGCTGAAAATGCATTGTGGGTGGTGCCAAGGCGGCGGCACCGCTGCCTCACAGAATGTCCGCCACCAACCTGGGCGGTCTGCCGGGTGCTATGGAGACCCCGGGGAGCCTGCCCCAGTGTCCCTGGACATGCTGGTTCCTGGGGTACTACAGTGCACAATTCCGTATTTCAGCCGCTAAAAATGCGTTCGGGGTGGAGCTATGGCGGTGTCCCGTCAGGCATCACAGAATGTCTGCCAACACCCTGGGCGGTCTGCCGAATCTTACGACGAGCCTGGC
>VMDR010028234.1:0-13237 GCA_007922815.1 Macrotus californicus
CTCCCCCCTTAAGCCCTGTTCCATCTCCCCCAAGCAGTCACCACATTGTTGTCCCTGTCCGTGAGTTCGCTCTCTCTCTCTCTCTCTCTCTCTAGTGGTTGTTTAGAGTTAATGCTAAATATCTTCAACTTACTAGATACTGCCTTTAGGTGATAGTATATCATTTCATATTTACTGTAAGCATGTTATAAATATATTTTCATTTACTTCACTTCCCCTTTTTAGCCTGTACACTGCTGATGATATAAATTTTACTGTTACATATGTTAAAAATGCTAAAATATATTGCTATTATTTTTGTTACAACAGTGAATTAATTATGTTTTAAAGAGATTTAAATAAAAAGAATAGATTTTATATATTTCTTCTGGTGATTGCCATATTTCTGGTGCCCTTTATTCCTTTGTGTAGATGCAATTTACATTTGAACATTTTCCTTTTGCGTGAAGGACTTCCCTTATCATTTCTTGCTGAAGGAATGCTGGTATTGAAATCTTTCTGCTTTTCTGCCTGAAAACATTTTCATTTTGCATCTGTTTTTGAAAGCTATTCTAAATTTTAGGTAGTTGCCCCCCGCCATCCCCAGGACTTTAAAGGTGTTACACTACTACATTCTCTTATTACTTGCCCTCAGAAATCTAATGTAGTTCTTAACTTATTTTTTGTTAATGTGATGTGTTTTTACTTTGAGCACACTTAAGATTTTTTCTTTAGCACCGATTTTCAGCATTTGGTTTCCTTGTGCCTTGGTATAGGTATATTCATGTTTCTTTTGTTTTAAATTTGTTGGGTTTCTTTGATCACTGAGATCATAGTCCTTAGTAAGTTTTGAAATTTTGAGTCATTATTTATTCAGGGTTCTTTTGGGGAGTTCCCTCTCTCCCTCCTTTTCAGAGGTTTTAATTACCTAGATACTAGGTTGTTTGAGTCTTCCCACAGTTCACTGATACTCTTTTTATTTTTCTTCATTTCTTTTTGTCTTTGTGTTTTATTTTGGATGGTTGCTAATGCAGTGTCTTCAAGTTTACTTACCTTACACAATGACTAATATGTTATTAATCCTATCTAGTGTGTTTTTCATCTCAGACACTGTGCTTTCATTGTTATTGCTTAATATTGTTACTATTTTTGGATTGAAATATTGTTGATGCTGTTACAGTTGTCCCGATTTTCCCCCTTTTGCCGCCACCCACAAACCCACCTCCCACTCCCAGTCATTCCCCACACTGTTGTCGTCGTCTGTGGGTCCTTCATATATGTTCTTAGACTAATCCATTCATCTTCTTTCAATCAGTTCTCACCTCCCCCTCCCACATATAGCTGTTAGTCTGTTCCATGATTCTGTGACTCTGGTTCCATTTTGCTTGTAGTTGATTTGTTCATTAGATTCCACTTGTATGTGAAATCATACAGTATTTGTCTTTCATCGACTAGCTTATTTCACTTAGCGTAAGAATCTCCAGTTCCATCCATGCTTTTGCAAAAGGTAAGGATTCCTCCTTTTTATTTAGTGCTTCATAGTACTCCATTGTGTAAATATACCAGTTTTTATACCTCCTCATCTATTGAAGAGCGCTCAGGCTGCTTCCAAATCATGGCTATTGTAACTAACACTGCTATGAACATAGGGTTGCAAAAATTATTTTTAATTGGTGTTTAGGATTCTTAGGATATATTCCCAGCAGTGGAATTGCTAGGTCAAAAGCAGTTCCATTTTTAATTTTTTGAGGGAAATTCCATAGTGTTCTCCACAATGGCTGCATCAGTCTGCATTCCCACCAACAGGGCACTAGGGTTCCCTTTTCTCCACATCCTCACCAGTACTTGTTGTTTGTTGATTTATTAATGATAGCCATTTTGGTAGGTGTGAGGTGATAACCTCATTTTGGTTTTAATTTGCATTTCTCTGATGGCTAGTGATGCTGAGCATATTTTTATATGTCTAGGGACCATCTGTATGTCCTCCATAGAGAAGTATCTATTCAGATCGGTTGCCCATTTTAATTTGGATTATTTGTCTTCCTGGTGTTTAGTCATATAGATTTTTTATATATTTTGGAGATTAAATCCACATCCAATTTATTGTTGGCAAATATGTTCTCCCATACAATCAATTCTCTTTTTATTTTGATGATGGTTTCTTTAGCTTTGCAGAAGCTTTTAATTTAATGTAGTCCCATTTATTTACTTTTTCCTTTATTTCCCTTTCCTAGGAGATATATTGACAAAAATATTGCTACATGAGATATCTGAAATTTTACTCTCTCTGTTTTTCTCTAGGATTCTTATGGTATTGTAACATATATTTAAGTTATTTTTTATCCATTTTGAGCTTATTCTGGTGTAGCGTGTAAGATGGTGGTCTAGTTTCATTTTTTGCATATATCAGTCCAGTTCTCCCAACACCATTTATTGAAGAGGTTGTCTTTACTCCATTGTATGCTCTTGCCTCCTTTATAAAATATTAATTGACCATAAAGTGTGGGTTTATTTCTGGGCTCTCTATTATGTTCCATTGATCAATGTGTGTATTCTTATGCTAGTACCAGATTGCTTTGATTACAGTGGCCTTTAGTATATTTCAGTATCTGATATTGTAATCCCTTCAATTTTATTCTTTTTCCAGATTGCTGAGGCTATTCAGGGTCTTTTTCATTCTGTATAAATTTTGGGGATATTTATTCTAGATCTGTGAAATGTGCCATTGGTATTTTTTAATATATTTTATTGATTATGCTATTACAGTTGTCCCATTTTCCTCCCTTTATTCCCCTCCGCCCTACACCACTCCTCCACCTGCATCCCCCCCCCCCCATTTAGTTCATGTCCATGGGTCATATATATACGTTCTTTGGCTTCTACATTTCCTATACTGTTCTTAACCTCCCCCTGTCTGTTTTCTACCTACCATTTATTCTACTTATTCTCTCACCCATCCACCACTCTCTCCCCCACTGATAACCCTCGATGTGATTTCCATTTCTGTAATTCTATTCCTGTTCTAGTTGTTTGCTTAGTTTATTTTTGGTTTTTTTTTTAGGTTCAGTTGTTAATAACTGTGAGTTTGTTGTCATTTTACTGTTCCTATTTTTGATCTTCTTTTTCTTAGATAAGTCCCTTTAACATTTCATATAATAAGGGCTTGGTGGTGATAAACTCCTTTCACTTGACCTTATCTGGGAAGCACTTTATCTGCCCTTCCATTCTAAATGATAGCTTTGCTGGATAGAGTAATCTTGGATGTAGGCCCTTGTCTTTCATGACTTCAAGTACTTCTTTCCATCCCCTTCTTGCCTGTAAGGTTTCTTTTGAGAAATCAGCTGACAGTCTGATGGGCACTCCTTTGTAGGTTACTGTCTCCTTTTCTCTTGCTGCTTTTAAGATTCTCTCTTTATCTTTCATCTTGGGTAAGGTAATTATGATGTGCCTTGGTGTGTTCCTCCTTGGGTCCAACTTCTTTGGGACTCTCTGAACTTCCTGGACTCCCTGGAACTCTATTTCCTTTGCCAGATTGGGGAAGTTCTCCTTCATTATTTGTTCAAATAAGTTTTCAATTTCTTTCTGTTCCTCTTCTCCTTCTGGCACCCCTATGATTTGGATGTTGGAAGGAACGTTTAAAGACATCCTGGAGGTTCCTAAGCCTCTCCTCGTTTTTTTGAATTCTTGTTTCTTCATTGTGTTCTGGTTGAATGTTTCTTCCTTCCTTCTGCTTCAAACTGTTGATTTGAGTCCTGGTTTCTTTCCCATCACTGTTGGTTCCTTGTAGATTTTTCTTTATTTCACATAATGCAACCTTCATTGCTGCCTGGGTCTTTTTTTATGTTGTTGAAATACCCAGTGAGTTCCTGGAGCATCTTCATAACCAGTGTTTTGAACTGTTCATCTGATAGGTTGACTGTCTCTTCCTCGCTTAGTTGTATTTTTTCTGGAGCTTTGAACTCTTCTTTCATTGCGACCTTTTTTTTTGTCTCAGCATGCCTGTTATGTAGTAAGGGGCAGAGCCTTAGGTGTTCACCAAGGTGGGGCAACCCATGTGTCTGGGCTGTGATGCTGTATGTGGGGGAGGGTTTGAGAAGGAACAGTGCCCCTTGCTCCACTCTCAGCTGGTTTTCAGTCACCTCCCTGGCTACCCACAATCAAGCTGGGCCCTTCTGGTGCTGATTCTTGGTTGGGTGGGCTTGTGTACATTCTAGGACCCTGTGGGTCTCTCCAACGAACTCTCCTGTGAGGCTGGGAGTTTCTCCCGCCACTTCAACCCTCGCAGGTTTTTTTAGTCAGAGGTTTTGAGGCTTCATTTCCCTGCACTGGAACCCTGGGTTGTGCGGTCTGTCTTGCTCCCCAGTTGTTCTTCCTGGTTCATCTGCATGCGAATGTAGGCTCACCTAGTTCGCAATCCACTGCCTCACCTGGCCCACCAGCCGCCACCTTGTCAGGAGTCCTCTCCATCTGGCTGCCTGTCTCTGCCCCTCCAACCATTCTGGATGAATGTTTCTTCTTTAACTCCTTGGTTGTCTGACTTCCATACCATTCGATTTTCTGTCAGTTCTAGTTATCTTTTGTTTTTAAATTTGTTGTTGTCCTTCTTTTGGTTGTGTGAGGAGAGGCACAGTGTGTCTACCTATGCCTCTATCTTGGCTCGAAGTCTGCCGTTGGTGTTTAATTGAATCTGTAGATTTCTTTGGGTAGTACAGCCATTTTAATTATGTTAATTCTTTTAATTTATGAACATGGTATATGCTTCTGCTTATTTGTATCTCCCTTAATTTCTTTATTCTTATTCGGTGTTCTATAGTTTTCTGAGTACAGGTTTTTACCTCCTTGGTTGAATTTATGACTAAATACTTTGTTGCAATAGTAAATTGGATTGTTTTCCTAGTTGCTCTTTCTGACACTTCATTACTGGTATATAAAAATGCTGTCAATTTCTCAGTGTTGACTTTGTATTCTGCTACTTTGTCTGATTCATTTATTAGGTCAGGTAGTTTTTTTGTGGAGCCTATAGGGTTTTCTTTGTACCATATCATGTCATCGGTGAATAATGACAGTTTTACTTCCTCATTTCCAATTTGGATGCCTTTTATTTCTTCTTGTGTGATCACTGTGGCTAGGACTTCCAGTGCTATACTGAGTAAGAGTGGTGAAAGTGAACACCCCCATCTTAGTTTTTGCCCATTGAGTGTGATATTGGCAGTGGGTTTTCCAAATATGGCCTTTATTATGTTGAGGTATGCTCCCTCTATTCCCACTTTGCTGAGTGTTTTTATCATAAATGGGTGCTGGATTTTATCAAATGCTTTTTTTTGCATCTATTGATATAATCGTGTGATTTTTGTCTTTTATTTTGTTTATGTGACATATCACATTTATTGATTTGTGAATAATGTGTCAACTGGAATCCCTGTGATGAATCCCACTTGGTCATGGAATATGATCTTTTTAATGTGTTGCTGGACTTGGTTTGCTAATATTTTTTTTTTGAGGATTTTAGCTTCTATGTTCATCAGGGAAATTGGCCTGTAATTTTTTTTTCTTTGTTGTGTCTTTACCTGGTTTTGTAATTAGTATAATAATGGCCTCATAAAAAGAGTGTTGAGTCTTCCCTTTTCTTAAATTTTTTTAATAGTTTGAAAAGGATAGGTGTTAGTTCTTCGAATGATTGGTAAAATTTTATGTGAAGCCATCTGATCCAGGACTTTTGTTTCCTGGGAGTTTTTTGACTACTGCTGTACTTTCGTTAGTTGTTATTGATCTATTCAGATTCTCTGATTCTTCTTGATTTAGTTTTGGTAGACTGTATGTGTCTGGAAGTTTACTTATTTTGCCTAGGTTGTCTATTTTTTTGGCATAGTGTTGTTCATAGTATTTTCTTACAATCCTTTGTATTTCTGTGGTGTAAGTTGTTACTTCTCCTCTTTCTTTTCTGATTTTATTTTTGGGGTCCTCTCTATTTTTTTCTTGATGAATCTGGTTCAAAGTTCATTAATTTTGTTTATTTTTTCAATGAACCTGCTCCTGGATTCACTGATCTTTTACATTGTTTTTAAGTCTGTCATTTTACTTTTGCTTTGATCTTATTTCCTTCCTTCTACTCACTCTGGGCTTTTTTGTTGTCGTGCTTCTAGTTCGCTTAGGTTTAGGTTGTGTATTACAATGTTTCTGTCTTAATTAAGCCTTTAATACTGTGAACTTCCCTCTCAGGACTGCTTTTGCTGTGCCCCTAGGTTTTGAGTTGTGTGTTCATTTTAATTTGTTTCCAGGTGCTTTTGATTTCTTGTTTGAGCTCATTGACCCATTCATTGTTTAATAATATGTCATTTCACCTCTTTGTATTTGAATATTTTTTATTTTTTAAATTGAGGTTGATTTCTAATCGTAAGCCATTGTGATCTGAGAAAATGCTAGATATAATTTCAGTTTTCTTGAATTTGTTATGACTTGTTTTGTGTCCTCTCATGTGGTTTATTTTAAAAATGATCTTTTCCCCTTGTTAAGCTGACTGGGCGTTTTTTCTTCCTTGTCTTCCCAACTGCTGATTCACTCCTCTTCTTTGTCCAGCCTGCTCTTAATTCCTCTTAGTGTATTCTTCACATCAGATATTGCAGTCTTCATCTCCAACTGCTTCTCATTCAGTGTTTCCGTGTCTTTTTAGTGCTGTTGTAATTCTCAGCTAAGTTCCTTGAGAATACTTTTAACCATTACATTGAACTCTGTGTCATAATTTGCTTGCCTCAATTTCCTTTAGCTCTTTTTCTGGGAATTCCTTCTTTTCTTTCGTTTGTAGATTGTTTCTTTGTGTCCCCATTTGAGCTGTCTCTTTTTGTTTGTTTAGATAGATCTGCTTTGACTCCCTGTGTTTGTGGGGTCCCTTCTATGGTAGGAGTCTTGTGGACCCCAGTGGTGCATTCCGCTTGATCTCCTGAGCTGGATGCTCTAGGAATGTCCTTCTGTGGGTTATGCGAGCCTCTCCTATTGTATTTGGGTCCTCATTTTCATTGGCCTGTTTGTTGTTGGGATCTCCCCTCCGACTGGTTGAATGAGAGACTCAACCCTCACCATACCACGTCTTGTATGCAGTTGTGCAGGTGCTGACAGAACAAAGTGAAACAACAGAAAAAACAAAAGCAAAACAAGCAACACTCCCATCAAGGGCAACAAAATCAATGACAAAATGACAAAGAATAATATAAGTGGAAAAAGAAATAGAATAGGAAAGGGGAAAAAGAAGAAGAATAAGAGAAGACCAAGGGAAAGAGAATTGATTATGAGAGAAGGAAGAGAACTTATATGAGTAATGAATAGAAAAAAGAAAATGAGAAAAGGGACAAAGGAAGAGAAAATAACAAAAATAAGAACAGAGAAGAAGGGGAAAATGGAGTATCTCAAATGTAAGGTAAAATAAGAGATATGAAAAAGTAGAGCAACAGAAATAGAAGAAAAAATTTAAAAAGTAATGAAAAGGCTATTATGAAAAAGAAAAATAACCAAAATAATGAAAGAGTACAGTGCAATTTGTCTCATCAGAGCTCAGCACTGTCCTGCTTCGTTCTCTCTTTGGATACAGCTCTGCTGTTTTCTGAAGCTGGTGTAAGCCAGTGTCTGTTGCTGCCCACGTGTCACCCTGGCAGCCTGTTCAAAGGTACGGGCCATCCCGTTTGTTGCAGTTTCCTCTGGGCTTGGCTGTGCACAGGATGGGCCATGCTGCACTGCATAGCTGGCTTTTATCAGTACTGGGTACAGGGGTCGGTCAGCAAACTTGCCAAGTAAGATTGGCCTCTGCCTGGGTCTGCCTTCCATCCTGCGCTCAGTCTTAGACTAGTTGCTGATCCAGCTATTTCTGGATGGGCTTCCTGTGAGATTGGAGGGGTGGTTGGGCCTCTTGGATCTCTTGTGGGAGTTGTGTTTCAGACTTCAGGGAGTGTGGTGGGTGTGTTTCCCCTCTCCCAGAGCCACTTGTCTGAGCCTGTTCTGGATTATTGCCCTGAACTGGACAAGGCCGGGCCCCTAGTAGGCTAGTGGGCAGGGACTCCATAGCTCAGATTTTGGGTCTGCTGAGAAACCAGGAGGGTGTTTCTCTGGCTCTCCTGTGAGGGGAAAGCGCCAATCTGCTTCCCAGAAAAGTGTATGGAATGGCTGCACCCTATAACCAGTCTTTGACACCCTTGTGTATGTTGTTGTCTCCTCAGCAGGGGTTAAGGTGCAGGATGAGAGAGATGGGAGAAGAAAAGGGGGAAAAAAACCCCAAACAATAAAACAAAACAAAACAAAAAGATCAAAATGGGGTGAACAGGAATCCAGAGGATGGACCAAGTAGGAAATCTGCAATTGCTTTTTGCATGGGAGACGTTTGCTCTTTTCAAGAAAGGTGGCTGCTGCGATATCCAGGTATGTCCCAGCACAGAAATCTCCACTGTTACTTCCCCACATCTATCTTGAATGCCTCCCACTCCAGATTTTCCTCAGGTGACTCCAGTGCTTGGGAGCCCTGTCTGGGGTCCAGGCTTCTTTTGTCTCAGGAGGAGGCTCCTACAGCCGTGCTATAACATGGGCCCACAGCCTGTGGGAACAGGCCTTCCCCTTTCATGTCCCCATCCTACTACTGGTCTCTAGTTGGTTTTTGGCTGTCCTTGGTTAAGTCTCCTTTTCAGGTAGTCTTCAGTTATTTATTTTGGGTGGCTATTCCTCTGTTTACTTTTATTTCCAGTTTGGTTCTGGGAGGAGGTACAAGAAAGATCCTCCTACACCACTGACATCTTGAAACTCTGTGGTTTCTTTTTTAGAAGTTTAATTTGAGTATTTCTCATGTTTCTACATGGAATACAGATACCATAATTGTTTTAATGACGTTGTTTGCAATTACCCTCAGTGGCATTACTGGGTCAATTTTAATTAATTGAGTCTTCAGCTCATTATAGATCATGTTTTTCTGTCTGTGTGCCTGGTAATTTTTGATTGGATGAAAGACATTGTGAATTTTACTTTGTTGAGTGCTAGGTATTTTTACATTTCTGTGTGTGTTCTTGAACTTTATTCTGGGATGCAGTAACATTACTTGGAAACAGTTTGACCCTTTTGAGGTTTTTAATTATGATTTATTAAGGAGGAGCTGGAAAAGAGTTCCGTCTAGGAGGTGATTGTTCCTCATTACTCTTGTAAGACCTTCCAGAATATTCTCTTTAATACTCTGAAGTATGAGCTGGTGAGAGCTGGCACTGGTCACACTCTGTGCAAATGCCAGGAAATGTTTCTTCTAATCCGTTGTGTGTGTGTCTTCCCCCTTAGCCTTGTGAAGTTTTCTCCTACCTAAGCATTTATTTTTGTTGCGTACTCTGGGGTACTCTTTCAAAATCTCTGGGGTACTTCCTCTGTGTAGATTTCTTTCTTGTGACCTGTAGCTGCTGGTCTCAGTCTCTAAACTCTGTCTAAACTTAAGGAGTCTGCCTGGTTCTGCCTCAGTGTCCCCTCCTTTCATTTTACCTTAGAAACTGTAGGCATTAGGTTGGGGTAAGCATAGGGCTCTTACTCGTTTCCTGTGTCTGAGGGATTCTTGTTTTTAGTTGCCTCATGGCCAGTGTCTTGAAAACTATTGTTTCATATATTTTAATAGATGTTTTTGGTTGTGTCAGGCAAGAGAGTGTATCTGGTCCCTGTTACAACATCTTGACCAGAAAATGGCCAATCTCATATTTCTTTTAATGACATCACCATTGTCACGGTCCCATCTGGCAGGACCACGTGTTGTTGTGGAATGCTTGTCCTATATCCCCGGACAAGTGATGAACAAATTCACGTGGATTAAAGGAATCCCGTGGGGAAAAGGAATGTGAGACTGACCAATCTCTCAGAGAGAGAGGGCCCCTACCCCTCTCCTGGACAGGCTTTTATGGACACTCCAGGATGGTTCTCATTAACTATGCACAGATTCACTTTGGGTGGATACCTTTTACAGATAACAGAGGAAAGAATGTTGCCAATTACTTCAAAGAGAAAGGTCACTTACAAATGTAAAGGAGAGAAGGCTGAGCTGTTTACACTCATACTTGGGAAGTCTAGTACAAGTCACAGTAAACTTCTGCTGTCTCCATCCAGGTGAGCGAGTTTTTGCAAGAGCAAGTTTAAAAGCAGCCTAGGGACAATGCATGTCTGATTCCCCATGGGAAAACTATTCACGAATGTTCCCTGCATGCCAACACACATCTGTCTGCGTTCAGAACCAGAGCTGAGCCACAGGTCACATGGCACACGAATAGGTTCCCTATACACCATTCTTTTCTTTTCAGCGGAGCTCGAGACAATTCATTCTCCCCTGCCTTCTCTTTTGGTTCAATAACTCTGCTAGAAGTCCTTTCTTGTTTCCTAATATGTTTAATCTCCCTTGTGTAGTTGATACTAACAGTCACTGGAATGGAGGGCTATCATCAGAGTCGCCTGAAGTTCTGTTATTGCATTCAGGGAATCTTTCTTAATACATTTTGATTCAGTGGAAAATTTTTCTTGTGTGTTGATAGAGCAGATTTATTTCATGATGAGTATATTTGCTCAAATATTACATTTGGGCAGGTTTGTGCTTTCCCAGACTGAGCCTTAATGCCTCTGCTGCATTTTGGGTTTTGGTTCTAACTCTGTCCTACTGCATTCCTCACATATGTTTGCTTTTTTGTTTCCCCCATCACTTAATATGCTGCTTGAAAAAATACTTGTCATTCTTGTATATCTAGAACCTCATACAATTCCTGACATAGGGGTTCTCAGTTATTGTTTGGTAATCTGAACTGAGTAGGCTACGACTTTAGCCATTTAATGTATTGGTAAGGATTTACCTAAAATCTCTACATTATACAGATTCTTAACTGTCTTTATATTACAATATAAACCACATTGTCATCATCGTAGCTTGTTATTATATATCTTGGGTATATTTTGAAAGAGCTGACGGAACATGAGCTCTTTATTATCTGGAATTACTAGTTAACTGTGTTTTACCATTGATCAGAATGGCCTTTTTGGGTTTGCTGTATTCATTGTGGTGCTTTATTATAATCAGCAGTAGTTTTGAGCTGCAAGACTCACTGGATCTCACTTTGTAACCTTGTGGTGGTGTCATAGACTTGGTGGGAATCAATCAGGGGTTCCTTCCTTCTACTTTTGTCTTGCCTTTCTTTTTGTAAACATTTGCTACCTTCTCTGCTCCAGCTCCTGCTCCTCCCCATCTGCATTCTGATCTATTCCTGTGTTTTTTGGGGGGATTTTATAAATATATTCATATTCGGCTTCTTCTAAACCGTATCCCAGAAAACTTGCAGAAAGTGTTCCTGAGGAAAAAAGACAGCCCCCCCCTCCCCACTCCCCCAGATGTCCTGTCGGTTTGAAAGTGATGGCTACTTACCTTGGCTCAGGAATCTTGCATTCAGTGGCTCCCTTTAAAATACATTCTCTTTTCGCTTGATAGAACAAAATATCTTTATTTTTCTTTTATTGCTCATCTTCTCACAACATAACTTATATGATGTTTCCTCTCTGAACACACAAAGCATTCTTTCAGAATCTCCCCAGGTCTAGGGCTTGGATGCGTGTGTGTGCCCTGTGTGTAGTATCTGTAATGTGTGTAGTTTATGTTTCCTGCTGTCATTGGATTCATCCTGTTCTGGAAAGACTTAAGCTTGCTTCCTGTGCATGGTTCTGGCTCCCTCTGCAGCACCAAATGGCAAAGTGCTTTTGTTGTATTTTGTTGCTGAACAATCCAGCTCTCAGCCTTCCTTTTGTGAATACAGCATTCAAGCTGCTATGCAAGTGTAGATTGAGATTTCAGACTTAGGGACACTTTGTTTTGGTGGTGGGGCAAGGCTTATTGAAGACTAAAGTCACGTTCAGGAGAGCTTCAATAGATGAGAAAACGAGGAGAGTGAGAAGAGAAGGGAGGAAAGGCAGAAGGGACAGGCACAGTTGCAAAATTAATTGGTAAGTAGAAGGCTAATTTACTTACAGCTATTTACTATAAACTTTTATTAAGAAGTTAGAGAGTTGCAGAGTAGAAACCTAGAACAATTATAGAATTTTTAGGCCATTTTATTGGATTACATACCTAGGACTTTAGTGCACGTCTCACGCTGATAAGAAATGTGATTTGGCCTCCACTGTTGGCTTGGGTGTCAAACATTCAGGGTGACTTTAGGTAGGCCTTGGCATCTTAGCTTGAAATTATTGATTTTTATGGTACCCTTGAGAATTTGATTCTCCCCCAAGTCGAGAGCAGCTAGGTTCCAGAATAGAAGCTTTTTAAGCAGTGGTCAACCAAGTTGGCTTATAAAGATTCCATAAGTAAGGGTGGAATTTCTAGACACATCTTACCCTAGTGAAGTAAAACTGTGTACATTTAAGGGTGGCTTTGGGGTGCCAGTATGATGTTTGTTCATCTGGGTGCTGCTTACGCAAAGTATTCAGAGTGTGAATGTTACACTACCATGAGATATTATTTTGTTTGTAAGTTATGTATCAGTGTAAAGTCTATTTAAAAATTCTCATACATTAAATACTTTTTAAGAGGATGTATCAAAGTCCTACTTATGTAAGTAGTGTTACATAAGAGTGCACAGACCCCTGCTCTGTGACATAGTCCTTGTGTGAAGTCATACCACATTGCACCTTGTCTTTTTTGAAGGGCTAAGTATATGTATGTGTCTATATATGCAAGATGACTTTTATTTAATAGGTAATTAAAATGTTTATGTCATAAATTCATGCTTTTAGAGTTATTTTATATTCATAAAGTAAGTTCTGGGCCTTTGAGACTCGGCCTTTTTTATTTAACAGGTTAGCAGCATGTTTTTGTGTTTTTTCTTTTTTTTTTAAATTACTTTATTGTTGTTCAATTACAGTTTGAATTTTCTCCCCATCACTCTCCCCCCACCCCAGCCAATCCCACCCCCCTCCCCCGCTTCCACCCTCCCCCTTGGTTATGTCCATGTGTCCTCCATAGTAGTTCCTGAAATCCCTTCCCCCCACTATTCCCTCCCCGTTCCCCTCTGGCCATTGTTAGATTGTTCTTAATTTCAATGTCTCTGGTTGTATTTTGTTTGCTGATTTCTTTTGTTGATTATGTTCCAGTTAAAGGTGAGATCATGTGGTATTTGTCCCTCACCACCTGGCTTATTTCACTTAGCATAATGCTCTCTAGTTCCATCCATGCTGTTGCAAAGGGTAGGATCTCCTTCTTTCTCTCTGCTGCGTAGAATTCCATTGT
>VMDR010028235.1:0-13240 GCA_007922815.1 Macrotus californicus
ATCACTAATAAGCTTTGTGGACCTGGAAAATTTAGTTAACCTCTGAAAAATCAAAGTTTCTTCATTACTGAAAGAATAAAATAATATACTATACTCCTTGAAGACAGCTTAGCGTTTGCATGACACATAGCATTATTAATTATATTTTTTCCAGAAACAAAGGACAGTATTGTTAAAACCTTTATTTTAAAAATTCTTCCTCCACCTAGAATTGTAGTTCTTATAAAATAAGAAACACAAGATTGGAAAATAATGCCAACATTAAAAAAAGGCAAAGACCAGAACCACAGAACATGCTTGCACTTACAGGGGACTGTTAAGGCAGAAAGCAGAGAGGGGAAACAGGAAGAGAATGACAAAAGACCAGAGGCCTGGCCAGGAGACAAAGAGGTGGAAATGGCTAGTCACCATAAAATGTCAGTCTATTATTACATTCCAAATAACTGGGGAGGATATTATCTTGTCCCAAAATACATTCTGTTAGTGTCCTTTGAGCCTCAGGCATGTGTGCAAGATACTTCGGATTTGAGATTAACAATTGGTGGTATCCTCATTTTATCTACTTTTTAAAAATTTAAGTATTTGTGACACATTTCTTTCTTTGTCTTCCAATGTCCACACATAAAGAGCCAAGTAGGAGCTGCTGCTTTCATTAAGGGCAATCTGAGGTTGAAATAAAAACAACCTTTTTATTAAACCAGGAAAGACTAGATTTGCAATTGAACAGTGTAACTTTTTAGTTTCTTCTTTAATACTGAAAGGGTGGAAGCTGACCATTCTTAACCACTAGTATGGTCTCCATTTTCTATAAAGAAATAAGCAAAAAAGTCAATGGTACTTACTGGTACAGATCGCTATTGAAAATAGGAACTAAATTTTCTAAGTTATTCACAATTGGGAATTATTTTCTCATAATCTATATACTATCTGAAAACTAGTATGTCAAGTCTATACACTGACAGAGTACATTTGATTAACACAATGTGTCTGGCGATACAAGAAAGCTGAACTCTCTGATCTTAAATGTATATAATCAAATGCATAATATACCTCCAAAAATATGTACTACCTGTTAAAGTCACTAAACATGGTGGCCGTTGATGTGGCCTTAATGCCATGGTGTTCTACCTCAGCAAACCCAAATCCAAGCCTGTAAAATGCCTCAAGGTTATGATATCGAAATGCTAAAGACAGCCAATCACAAACAGCCAACTAAGCTGTAAATGACAACCAATCAAATAATTTCTTTACTCTGCTTCTGTATTTTCTCTATAAGACTTTACCCAAGCTCCTATCAGTGGAGCACTTTTATCCACTTCTGCTTTGGAATGACCCAATCCAAATCAATTTTTGTTCAAATAAACTTAAAATTCCTAATATGCCTCATTTTATCTTTCCCATGTCTCCTCAGCTGAATTTGCTCACCACCTCTGTATCTATATATGACAATATCCACTAATAAATTACTATTTGATGCACATATCTTTTATCACCAAATAAAGAGGAACTACCTGGTTATTCTGTAGAATAATTTAATCAGAAAAAGCCTGAAAACCTTTTGTTCCATACTTAAAGAGGATAATTTAATCTCAAATTTCAATGATGACAATTTTCTACATTAATTATTTTTCTCTTTGGTTGTTTCTTAACATTATTAACACGGGTAAAAAAGTAAATTCATCTGAAAAAAATAAGAAGTGTTCATGTTTAATTTCTTGGAACCATCATAATTCTTACACGGATCTTAATTTAAACCTATGCAGTTTTGATCATTTTCATGAGCTCATGAATGTCAAGCTTCATTTATTTAAAAACTGTTTAGTCCATTTTTAGTAGAAATAAATTAATAAAAATCTAAGGGGAACAAACTCAGCTTACCCTACACAATTGTTTCAAAGTAAGAGTTAATTGAAATTGGTGAAGTAATTATTTTTAAATATATACTGAAAATAAATACACCTCTAAGTATTCATTTATAATCATTTTTTCTATAATACTGATTTGTAGTATTTTTTATTAATATATGTAAAGAATCTACAAGGATATTTGAGTGATGAAGAGTTTCTAAGTACATGTATAGAGGCTTCCTACCTTAGTAGACCTAAGTTGGAAATCTACCAGTTTAAACATATAGAAAATTTGAAGGATTTTCTCAGGCAAATATTTTTTCTGATGGACAGATGAGTCAGGTCACAAATATCCCCTCTGCCACCTTTGGACTACACCAGTCTTGCCAAATTAGGATCCAGCTGAAGTGCAGGTGGGTTTCAGGAAATGGTGACGCACTTTCTTGCAAACCCTTCACGGAATTTACTATTGTATAGTGGATGCTTGGATTTTCAAACTGCAAAATGAGTTTCAAAATGCTGAAAAATACATGAATTTACCTCTAGATTTTCAGATTAAAAAATGACGCATAAGTAACTAATTATTAAAGGACACCATAATGTCACTCAACGACAGAAGTGTTATTGTGCTGTGCCCTTGTGTATCGCGTTCCATGATTTGTGATGTGCTCTACCATAAGCTCACTTCGCATACAAGGCTGAGCAATTTGCTTCAGCCAGATTTCCAATGGAAAGAGAATTGAGGAAATAAGTTACAAAGGCAATGTTAATAAAGGGCAGAAATTCAAGCTCTGATAGTGCATTTTGTACGTGGATATAGGAAAGAACTTTCCAATTAGGGCCAACAAGTAGAAACTAACTCCAAGCTGAGATTTATAAGGAGAGGTCAGCAGCATGTAATGAGAATTTGGAGCACATACATCCAGCTGAACACCTTTAGTATAAGTATAGTTTCTAATGCCAAAAGCTAATGGGTCCAAGACAATAATAAATAATGGTGAGAGAATATTCTAGCCTTGAGTCTCAGAAAAAGAGCTGTGCTGGCATTATACAATTTTCATTAACAGTGGCTGAAGGAGTAGTTCTAAAGGGGTACTTGCATGTCCCTAAGTGCCTCAGCTGCACTAGAATATGTAAAATCACAACGGGCAAGGAAAAACCTTTTAGTTAAAAGCCATCCTATTCTCCATGGAATTTACATCTAGGCATGTCCTTGTAGAAAAGAGAGAGAGAGAAATCAGTCACTGCCCACATTTCCATCACTCACTGTATATCATTCAACACACATTTGAAAGTAAATTATACTTAAAAGCACTGGAATTCACTTGGCACTGATAGCCTACCTACCAGAATAATCTCATAGCACTCATGTGCATGGGGCCTCCTGGAGCTGTGCCCTGCGCAATCAACAAGGCCACTTTCAACCAGCCCTGAAGTAATATTTAAGAACACAGACTCCAGAGTTGGCAGATCTGGAATCAAGTGACCCTACCTGTGTGACTGTGAGCAAGTTAATGAACCTGGCTAAGTTCAATTTCCCCGTGCATAAAATGAGGACAATAGTATTAACCACCACCAAAGATTACTGAGCAGTAGATGGAAATAAAACAGATACGACACCACACATTAGTGAGCTATGAAACTGAACCATTTAATTTGTTATTATTACCTTGTTACCAACCTTTGTAGGAAGTGCCACAAAAAAATGAGCAACATGCTGGTCCACACATTGAATGTGAGACACCTGGAATTTTAGAGATTAAACTCTATTATGAAACATTAATAAGCCATATCACTCTTATTTAACTCCTACCGTGAAAATGGACATCATACAATATGATGATGTGGCTTTGTGATCTCGTACTAACTGATGTGATCCACTGGGATCTGATGTATCTGCACTCTTCTTGGCAGCCACACTGTACAAATTGCAGCTCCCCAAGTGCCATGCTTTCCCCAGAGCCCAAGGAAATTGAATACAGTAGGGCAGGGGTAGAATCAATAACAGCAAATATAAACAGGACAATAAAATATTGACCAAGAAGACTGCCTAATTTTGTAAAAGGAAAATGAAGTGCAAGGGCATTGTAGCTTTTTAGCATTTGTACAAGGACCAGGATAATGCATTTCGAAGTCATGTCATATCCACCCCAAGATTGGCAGCACAATTATTATTCTTCCATGCAGTCACGGCCTAGAAGTCAGGTGTATTATTAACAGCAGAAAGGATTCATCACCTTTTGGGGACTTTTATACAAATCCTTGACTCTTCCTAATGCCCATCAGCCGATGAATTACAACAGCTTCTTCCCACAGCTCTCTCTTCACACTCTTACTCCTCAAGTGTGTCTCAACCACACGTATACTGCCTAAAATATACCTGTATTCAGTTACTACCTTGAGTGAGTACAAAATAGGTCCCAAAGTACACCTGCAGTTAGTTGCTACCTTGGGTACAAAAATGGTTACACTGAGGGCTGCTCCTCCTGGCATTTTATGAATAAAAAAAGAAATACCCTGAGTTATTCTAGTTAGACTGTAGTGGTTCTTAAAATGGCTTTGCAGAGGTTGTACCCCAGGGGAGAGTTGGAATTGTTTGGAGTTTTATTTGCCTGTCACATCTGGGAGGGTGTTACTAGCTCCAGGTGGATAAAGGCAGCACCTGGTCTATGGAGAAGCAGGGCAGGCATTTAAGGCTCTTAATTTAGGGCAACATTCACTCGCCCTTGGGGTCATGCCACTGCAAGATTAAAATTCACATGGCCCTGAGAATGAGTGCCTCCTGAAACGCTGTGCCCTAGCTGCCTCCCTGGCCTTACCCTAGTCCCAGGCTGGGGTGGAGGCCACGGATGCAGCTAAACACACCCCACAGAAGAAAAAGGAATTATCCAGTTCAAGATATCAGGGATGCTGGCATTGGGAAACCCAGAGACTGGTTTAAAGAATCTAAAAACAAAAACACTAGGTTAAAAAACATTTGATTCCCTCCCTTTTTTACTTAAAGTTACAAGTTTAAAATCACACATATGTTAAATGTGCCTTGAAATGAAATTATACCAAATTGTAGCATTTAGGTTAAATCTACTCTATTCCTATCCACACAACCTACCATGAAGTTAAATTAATCTGACCTTTACTCCCCAGCCTTGGTGTTCAGGCCCCAGTCTTCCTTCCCTCTGCTGCTGCGTTGTTCACTCATCCCATCCACCTTTAAGGTCCAGGTGCAAAGGTACCTTCCAGCTCACATCTTCCCATCAAAATGTGACCTCTTCCTTCTCAGACTTCTTTCTTTCCCTTATGGTCCTTATTACTCAAGTCATTTACTTACTTATTTAACTCTCCCCATCCCTACTCCCTCCAACACAAACATGCACACAAATACACACATTAATTTAACTTCCTTATGGCCATGGACCAGGTTTTCTTTATATTTATTTTCACAGCCACCTTAATGTGGAATAGTGACCTGAACATCTAAAGTACTTATATGTTTTAAATGGATTGATGAAGCAGGTATACATAATATTACATAACAGACAGCATGAGCCATATTTCCTCCTGGCTATCTGAACCTAAATTTCACACTGTATTATTAGGCATTGTTAAACCAGTACTGATTTTCTTTTCCTGGCAGATATTTCCATCTATTTCAAGTTTGATATCCTAGAATTCCTTTTTCTAAAATTTATTGATTTTAAAGAGAGAGGGGAATGGGGTGGAGAGAGAGGGAAAGAGAGAGAGATTTGTTGTTCCACCTTTTTATAGATTCATTCATTGGTTGACTCTTGCACGTGCCCTGACCAGAGATCAAACCTGCAACCCTGCCATATCAGGACGATGTTCTAACCAACTGAGCTACCCAGCCAGGGCTCCCAAAATTCCCAAGGTTTATTTTTGTTAGGTAACTGACTTGACATTTTGCTACAAATAAAAGCACAAAATGGAATGTATTTTCTTCCCAATGGCCTATTCTAACCATAGAAGAGTTCATGTCTTTGAGACCAAATTTAAGAACTTATGAGCCTAAAATCAAGAAGAAAATAAATCTAATTCCTAAGAACAGTTGAAGAAATAGCCTTACAATATGTCAAACTCTTCAGGAAGCTAAATAAACGCAGTTGGAAAGCACATTTCCATTAATCTCTACTTCGCCCTTGACCTTAAGTCTATTCTGAAACATTTCTAATTTTGAATTTTAACCAAGAATAGACGAAGACAGTCTAAGTCATTAAATCTGGCTACAAACACCTCCTTTTAAAAAAGAATACAATACATATACAGTCAAATCATCCAGCTAATTTGTCTTTGAAACAAATGTATTATATTTTATGTTTCTAACAGGTGACTTGAGGAAGGACACTGAAGGCTTTCCCCCTATGGATTCCATGAAATTACTGATTTTAATCATTTCGCCTTATTGGACAATCAGGTTAACCTTTACCTAGTACCTGGAAAGATAAAAACTAATCTTTCAAGTTTATTATGAAACAGCTACTGTGAGAAAATAAGTCTACTGAAAATTAAATGCATACATGTGCATTACACACACACACACACACACACACACACACACATACACACACACACTATGTTAGGTTTCCTCAGGGTGCTATTTGACTCTGTGGTAAGTATGAATCATTTTAATTGTTTGGTCCATAGCCATTAGTTGGGAGAAGGGAGCTGATTTACTTTGAGCATCCAGTATGAGCCAAATAATTTCCATCTTTCCTTCATCTCTGCTAAGAGAAGTTTCACCACCCACTTTTTGCAGATGAAGAAATGGCTTCAAGGGTTTAGCAAGTTGCCAACATTCATACCACCGGTATACAGTGTTCCTTAAAGCGTGATCATCCAACTATGTAAAACTGCTACTCTCCACAAAACATTACAGATTACTTAACCTACAAAAGGCAGAAAATATGCTCATATTTTAAGAGTGTTCCTCTAGTGGACTAATATGTGCAACTTGATTTTGAGCTATAATAATAATGCTTAAGGTCAATCAAGGACTATGAGCTTCCCGAAGAGGAAATGTACCACATCAAGGAAAGCGACCACAACAGGAAACCATCAGGGTGCTGGGTTTTCAGCGGTGTACACAGAGAAAGAGGAGCCAGAGGTTTGGCCATTCCCACAGTCCTAACCCAGTTCTCACTACTTTGCGCCTTGTGCCAACAATTGACAATCCGGGCCTTCCACACATGTGGCCCTTTAGTGACTATTATATAGAATAAAAAGGTGTAAATACATCTTTCTTCAAAAAGTTTATATGCAATACATAAAACATTTAAAAAGTAAAATAATATATATATGAGTTCCAAAAGAATTATTCATTCAGTGAGTGCTATGAAAATTCAAAAAGAGCAACAGATTATTCTAGCTGAGGTTATCAGGATTGGCATTATTAAAAAAGATGAAATTTGAGCTGCCTTTGAAGGACAGGCTATATATCAATAGGTACAGACTATAAAAATATATATATTAAATCAAGAGATCAAAAGTTTGGATACAGAAAGGCATACAGCATATTCAGGGGATGAAATAAATATGAAGCTTAAGAAACTCCACATAGGTACACATTTTTAAACACTTTGTAGCAGTAGGTTTTTATAGCAATAACATAAATACTGTCAACCACTTCCACTTAAAGTTGCTGTTAGAAAACAATTTATTTTCAACCTGGCTGGTGTGGCTCAGTGGACTGAACACCAGCCTGCCAACCAAAGGGTTGTCGGTTTGATTCCCAGTCACAGCATATGCCTGGATTGCAGGCCAGGTCCCTGGTGGGGGGTACGCAAGAGGCAACTACACATCGATGTTTCTCTCCCTCTCTTCTCCCTCCCTTCCCTTCTGTCTAAAAAATAAATAAATAACATCTTTTAAAAAAATTACTTTCTTTCATTTTATTACTTATGAGTGGATCATTTTTGTAGTTTAATGTATAGCATGCATGCTGGCCACAATATACTACTTTAAACAAATAGGAGAAGAGCATATCATCGTAAGAGTTAGGCAAATAGCTTTCAGATACAAAAGTTTTGATTATTATTGTTTGAGAAAACTTAGTTCTCCAAATACTAGTCCACCTTGTATATTGCAGAAAAGGAGACAAATAGGTACGGTTAGATAAAAAATGCTTTGGGCCGAATGTTTGTATAGCCTCAAAATTCAAATGAAGGCCTAATCCCCGATGGGATAACATTAGGAGGTGGGGGTCTTTGGGAGGTAATTGGGTTTAAATGAGGACATAGGGAGATGAGGTTCTCGTGATGGAACCAGTACCCTTCTAAGAAGAGACCAGAGAACTTCGTCTCTTGCTCTGTAGCTCTCACATGCCCGCCCCCTCTCATCCTGTGAAGACACAGAAAGAAGGTGGCCATCTACACAGAAGGAAGAGGGGCTCTCACCAAGAACCAAATTAGCCAGCCCCTGGATCTTGAACTTTCCACTCTCCAAAACTGTAAGAAGTAAATGTTTGTTGTTGGAGGCACACAGACCAAGAATATGATATGTTTTCCTCTTACTGTATAGCACAGAAGATAGATATATAAGCATATAATTATAGTCAAATGTTGTAACAGCTACAACAGAGGTAGATTCAGTTCTGATAAAAGCCATAAATTCTTCCTATGGGATTCTGGCATCATTTCATAGAGAAAGTGACAGTGAACTGAGTTATGAAAGACAGGCAGTTAAGAGGAAAAGGTTTGATAGGTCATTTCAGATATAAATACACAATTCTTGATGGAGCCTTAGCATGTGATGACCCTGGGGCAGTGCAGGATCAGAAGGGGCAAAAACCAAGATTGGAAATGTGTGATGGTGCTTGACAGCAAAGGAAAGCTAAGGACTACAACAGTAAAGGGAGATCAATACAGGTTTTTAAGCACAGCCGGGATATGACTGGATTTGTTTTTTAGTAAAAGTGCTTTAAGGGCAACATGGAGAATTACCAAAGTGAACAGAGAGAAGCTGTGGGATCGTTCGGGTGTGAGGTATGAAAGATCTCCACTGAACCATGGCAAGAGAAACAAACAAAAAACAGATGTTGCATTCTAGGATATATCTTGAGTCTTAAAGGTTTGATGAAAATGTGGATGTATTGAACAGTTGGTAAGAAATGTCAAAAATGACCCTGGTGTTGCCAGTGTGAAAGATGGGGTAGATCTTGGTAGACCCGCAACACTGGCACACTGTGACTGGAAGAATGTCACATGGGCAATGGCCATGCAGGACTGCAGCACAAGAGACCAGGTAGGGCAAGAGCTGTAGACAGGGAAGTCATCAGCATGGAAGGGCTGAATCGAAACTCTGAACACAGACGTGGCACTGAAAAAATGGGTCAGGAAAGAGAAAACACGGGGGTTTCAGAAATAGTATGAGGTGAGAGAAAAAGAAGAGTCTGTGGAGCAGAAAAAAGCATGAAGATTGTCAAATGTATAAAAAGGATGGGAACCGAGGAAAGATGACGGATTTTCCAGAGGAAGTCCTCACATTTAATCTCACTTCCTCTGAAAATTTATGGGCAAAATATGTCATTTCTTAAAAGTAAAAAATTTGTCCTCAGGAGACCATTTCTCTCTAGCAAAATTAATGGCAAACAGCATACATAAGATGATGGATAAATACAAATCAAAATATTGGTATAGACACGTACATATATAATAGCATAATAGTTTATGTAAGAAATGAATATGTACTTTACACAACACAAGAAATCTTAAAAGAGTGGTCTATCAAATTTTATATCTTTTTAAAAGAAATTTATTGAAATTTTTCTAATTAAATGCAAAAGAAATTAATGGACTTTTTCATCACTAAGGTTACGACATAATGCCACAGGAAATTACTTATGGTTTAATTCACCGACTGTGCACAAACTCTCTTGGGTTCCAGGTCACTGTACGAAGCAGAGCCTGGTGTAAGTGATAGGAGACCGATGGGGAACTGCAAGATTGGCTTCATTTCTAATGAGGGAAAGTTTTATTTACAAGCCCACTCAGCTGTGAAACTGAAGTAACAACATGAATTAATTTATACACTCTGCATTTAAAGGTCGAGTACTTTTAACAACTTCTCTCCATATTCTTGAGAGTAGGAAAAAAGCTATATTAAATAATATTTATAAATGTTTTAAGAATAAGGTCTCTTAATGGCACACTTGAACTCCTACATGATATACATTCAGATAGAAAGTTTAAATTGATTTTACTCAGTGGCAAAGAAATTAAAACTGTCCCGGTTACCTTTTTGTTTCCACCACACAAAACTTAATTTCCTTCTCATTCAATTTGACCGAGATGTCACGCCCTGTTTAAGACTGAAAGTCCAGAGGCAAAATAATCAAAGAAAAATTAGTAGAAGCTTGTATTTTAGAGTTCCTCTGAGTTCAGCAGTGTATTCTGACACATTAATTAATAGTAGTATATTCATGTCTGTGACAGGATTGGTTGCTGGCAAGCAGTGAGGAGAACCTAGAACCTGAAGTCAGGGCTCCTTTGTTTGAGTCTAGCCTTACTCTGTATTTCTGTGATTGGGAGTGAGTCACTTAAAGTCCCTGAGCCTCAGTAAGTACCTCTGGAAGATGTAGTGGTTTATTGCACTGGTCCACATCTCTGAATTGATGAGACGAATCAATGAAAGCACTGGGTTCATTGTAAAAGACCGCACAAATGAAAAGCTTTGTTACTTTTATTTACTCTTTTCTAAGTTACAAAGGACTCGGAAATAACTGAGAGCGTCACTGGATGCACCACTTTGTGGGAGTTAGGCTAAGTCCTGACCTTACCTTTAAGTCACATGTTCTTCCCTTAAAAACAAAATAAGACAAAAACCACCAAAAAAAATAAAAAATAAAACCTTCAGGCACTTACAAGGAGGGCAGAGAAAACTAGTGCTTGGAATGTTTAAGGTTTTCCTAGAATTATTTGGGTAAAAAATTAGACTTTTCTGTAAAGTGCTCACGATTCTACTTTTATAATCTATAATTGTACATACTAATATACTCTGCTTTTACCTTTTTAATGCTCTGCCCACATAATACAAGGTTTCATACACAATAGACTGTCAATAAGTGTAGGATAGATTAAAACAGGAAAATTTTCAGCTGTGAAATGTTACACATAATATAGCTCAGTCAATGTAATTTTTTTTAAATCTGTCCCTTCAGGTAACACTTCTATTACTCAAGTATATTTTACATAAAAAAATCACATTAAATGTTTCAGCAAATTGACAAGTTATTTTGTTTCTACTTCATCATTTTACATTAATCATATTTGCTACTGCCTTCTTTCCTTCAGTTTACATCTCATTGGTGATGAAGAAACATACCTAGGAAAATATGTTTGTACTACATCATCCTAACCCCAGGCCACAGCCAATTAGATCAGGGGTTCCATCAATTAAGGGGAAAGAAATAACTAAAATTTATGGACTAATCACTGTATCCAAGGCATTACTCTTATTTTTGTGCTCTCCACATGTCATAACTTATTTGTTGCTCATCCCAACGATGATGTAGTACTATTGTTATCATCCCCATTTACAGATGAAGAAACTAAGTCACAGAACCCTACAGCAATTTCCCAAGATAAGGAATGCCAGCAAGATTTGGAGATTAGATTCAAATCCAAACAATTCAGCAGAAGAACTTGGGCTCTAACCATTACTGACACTGTCCTAAATCTTTTGTACCTCCTTAATGCTATTTTTAGTTGAGGCTAAGACCATTTTATTTTCTATCTCAAGAATCTGAAGTACATGTAGATGGACTGAGTCAGCTGGACTGTGCTGGACACTGGAAGTGAAAGGTCATTTAGCCCTGCAACAAAATGGAAAATTGGCCGGCCCTGGGGAAAACCAGCCCTGGAGTACCATTCTAGCAAGAGCTGACTATACTTCCTGAAATCAGGCTCCAAGAAAATCCCCTGAATTTCCAATTACTGAATTTGTTACTTGAGTTAATTTGTGCAAGTCCCTGTCCTTGGCAGTATAAAAATCCCTCTACTGGGAACAACTAATTGTACATAAAATATAAAAAGTAGATAAAGAGATGTCCAGAGAGTAAAACCAATTGAAAAGAGAAATCAGGTGGTTAAGGGGAGCACTTTATTCAGGTGTTCTCTCAGAGCATTTGATGAACTACGTGGACTTGAACTTGATGGTTCACAGCCCAAAGGGTGCTTGCAATAGATCACAAGACCCAGGGCCAGCTGGCGATGGAGAGTCTGCAAGATTATATGCCCTCCTGTGATTCAATAAAACTGTATTGTCATTGTACCACAAACATACACAGGCGACACACTAGACAGCTGGTGGTTGCGAAGAAACTAGTCTGTCTCTAAACTTGGCACTCGTGACAGAGAACAAAAAATATCACGTGAGGACGCAAGACCAAGCGATCCCGCACATGGTTTCGCAGCCAAATTTTATATTATCAAGATGGTTCAAACATCTAAGACAGTTTACAGTGTTGGTTAGTGTCCCAAGCCTTGGCAGAAGGAAATGCAAATTCTCTCAACTAGCTAATCCAGTTTAGCCCAAGCTTCAAATAATTCCCATATGATAAAGATCCAGGTAAAGCCTGTATGTAAGGCAAGACTACAGAGAGTAGCATCAGGTTGATAAAGACATTACATAGCAAAAGTAGCAATCAGAAAATATAAATTGAATAGGCTTTAAATAGAAAAGAATTAAAATGTGATTAAAAACAGGAGATCATGAGAATTACAAGAACTAAACATTAAAAAAAAATTTTGCCCATATAAAACTTATTCTTGAAACCAAACAACACCCCATCCTCGAAAAAGCAAATGAATAATAAATACAAAACTTTCCAATAGTGTTAGGTGTGGGAAAGGGGCGGGGGGGACAAGGAGCTTACAAAGCTATGGTGACTGACAGCGAGAGGTGCTAGTGACAAGATAGATTAATTCACTAAGGAACAGAAAAAAAAAAAGCCAAGAAACACACACACACACAGAGACACACACCATTTCTTTTTTATTTCAAAACTAGCAATATCATCAGTAGGGAAAAGCTGTTGCTCTAGGGTCACTGGTCATCCATACGGCTAAATACGATGCCACGCAGAAAATTATTACCGAATGCATCACCATTCATGATAGAACGAGGACGTAGCTGAGCTACTCAATCCAATAGTCAATAACTGCATGAGACTATTTACATTTAAACTTAATTAAAATTGAGTTAAAAAATTTAGCTCCCCAGTCACACTCTAAATTTCAAGTGCTCAATAGTGACATCTGGCTAGTCGCTGTCATTGGACAGTGCCAGATAGCAATATTTGCATCAGTGTAGAAAACTCTATTAGACAGTGCTGAGAGACATTTAGGATAACAATTTTATGAGCTGGGAGTTGAGAAGGATGT
>VMDR010028236.1:0-13241 GCA_007922815.1 Macrotus californicus
CTTGTGAATGAGTCAGTTAACCCTGACTTACAGCTACATTCCCAACCACATATTGCTTTTTGCAAACACATTCTATTCAATTGTGTCATTATACTAGATTATGGATGGTTTGAGTGCAAGAGTCAAGGTTTATTCACTTTTTCATTTCGATAGAAAGGGCACCAGATATGAAACTGTCATTTCTCCAATGAAAATTTGTGTAATACATATTGTATTCTGCTGACACTTGGATGTCACTGATTATAACATGCAGCTCTAAGGCAGCGAAAACAATGTTGGTTGCAAGTGTAAAATCCATCTCTATTTCAGAGATGGTACGTGTGCAATTTTGCACCTTAGAATTCATGAAATATGATAGTACCTCCTCTATGATCAACCCCTGGATCCTCCATGAAGCTTTAAAATTAAATACCTATGGTTTTGATCCTCTTCCCTTTTCCTTAAGCTTTTGAGTTGAAGCAAACCATAATTACTACCTTGCAGAGGGACTGGAGTAAAAATATTCACAGACTGCTGTCCTTTGTGCAGCTTATTTCACCTACAAGTGAACGGTAACTGTCTTGAGTATCTGCTTCTCCCAACTTCCTACCTCCCATTCTCTATGGGATAATCAGGAATTATTTTCTAACCTTAAATCCACCACTACATCTTTTCCTGGTATACATTTAAGATTTATGCCTCTTCAGTCATCTATTCAACTCATATTGTCCTACTTTGGGGCCAGTTTCCCACTTATCTCACTCCTAGTGTTTAACTTGCTTGATCCAAACTTCTGTTTGTAGTGGGCACATATTTTACTGTTTACTCAGTTATGCAAAAAATGTAACCATATTTTTCTATAACTTGTTATTTTAAACCTCATCCCACTCTGTAATGGAAAACTTAATCTTGCCAACTTAAAGTAAATGCAGGAAAATTTGTCATTTCTACTTAATATGGGTTTACAATTCAATCATGTCAAGATTTAAATGTACTTCTGAGGTTTTCTCCTTGCCCTTCCATAATGAAGTTAATTAAATTATAGGCTCTGCCAGGCACACCTGTTGCTGGAGGGTCATTGTGGAGATAGGGATCTCTAGATTCTTCAGAATATAAAACATCTGAAGTTTTATACATGGGCACAGAATGGTGAGTGGAGTGAAATTAAAGTATATTATTTAATTTCCATTTGTCTGCTGGTCCCAAGGACAGGTATCACAAGCCTTTAAGTGCCACTCATCTCCACAATGACTTCTCTTCAGCACCAGGCCTTTTGTTTCTGCCTCAGTAAGACCCAGGAACAGAAGTACACAATATGCCTGCTCTTGAACTCCAAACTTGGTGGATTCCAGACTGGGAGGTGGACACAGGGAATTTATATCACCATTATGCCTCCACTACCTCCCGCCACATACACAGACTACTTCTAACATGTTGTCTCTTCTTCCCAAAACTCTATCTTTATTAACAAATTCTAAGAGTTTTCTAGTTCAGAGATTTTGGGGAAGAGCTCTTTGGACAGTGCATGTGGACTTTTCTGCCTCGTATATGAAACTTAGGCTTCTACACCTAGAAAAGGAAAGTGTGATGTCTTCTCTACCTCACTCTACAGCAACTATATCTATCTACAGTGAATGGTAGTCCTGAGCCATACTCTCTGAATGTCAGTGGTTATGGGGTAGCAGAAAAAATATTCTATGATTAATGTCTTAGATTATTATTCTGCTACACTCAGCTAACATCTTCACATACTTCTTTGACTCTTGCTTTGATTTCCTGAATTAAGCAGAAAAATGGCTCTTTCTGGAGGGTATTGCTGCCCATAAGCCCAGTTAATTCCCTAATTTTCCATGTCTCATGTAGCTCAAGGTCAAGAGATGCAAGTGTCCACTTTATTATGCTGGGAATAATTGTCATTCCTCCAATCTCCTGTAGAAACTCCTGCTACTTAAAGATTCAGGGCACTCACATAATGGAACTTTAAAATGGGCATTGATGTAATGAGATAAAATTGATACCCCTTTTCAAACTGTGATAACAAAGGTAGGAATTTTCAAACAATTTAGATAAAAAACCAGTTACATGACTACTTTAAATTCCCATTCTGTTTAAGAGTATAGAAGAGTTTTAACTGAGATTAATGAAAAAGGATTTTGAAACAGTGTTTTGATATTTAGATTTGACAATTATTTTTTTAATTTTTAAAAATTAATTTAAGATTCACCAGAGAAGTTATCAAGACCTGCTTGATTTTTCATTTGGGAGTAATGAGTAAATAAATAAATAAATTAAGAAACACCATGGAATTTTTTTCAAAGTTTTATGTTTCCCTACCACAACTAGTGTTTTAGAATGAAATATTTGCCCCGTTATCCCCCTTCACCCTCCCCTCTAATCACTCATGGGCACAGACAATGGGGTGAGGATTGACTGTGGGAGCAGGGGTGGGGGGCAGGAGAGAACAACAGGGAAAAATGTGGGACAACTGTAACTGAACAAAAATAATAAAAAAAAATAGAATTGTACACTTAAAACCTATATAATTTTATTAACCAATGTTGTCATCCCAATAAATTCAATACATTTAAAACTATATATACATATAAAGGTTGTACCTCAAGATGAACTCCTTGGTGAAATTTTTTGCTATACTAATAGTTTTAATTTTTGATGAGAAGAGTTAATCTACTAGTAAAATTGCATTTCATATAATAAAAAATAAGAATGAGACATTTGCATTCTGCTGTACTCTTCTTTGTCACTGTCAACCTCAAAGTTCCTCATACTCCCCACTCATTTACCAAAGAAACGGTGTGTTCCTCATATTCTTAGCTACCTCCTCATGCCCTACGACACGTGTGGGTTACTTGACTATCCACGTAGTTAATCCAGACAGTACTCTAGTATTTCATTCCCTTATGTCTGGTGACCCGCTCACCTCCACTGTTTAAACCTCCCTCCCCACCGTCACATTTTGGACCATGCAGCCAGGCAGAACTGCCGCAGTTCTAAAATAGTCTTGTCTGACCATAACTTTCTATCCTACTCATTTAATTTCAATAAATCAATGGCTATACCTCAGTATGGATGTATTTTGAATATGTGGAATCCTCTAATTTCTTCATAGGAGCTCTCTCCATCATTTTCTTGTCTTCCCTAAGTTTCAATGTTTTATCCACTTTAACCATTATCTTTTGGTTGTCTTTATCCCCTTTGTCCTCTTTTTATCACTCCTGTCTGGCAAAATTTCAGTCTCGGTTGGGACTCCTATGTCCTTTTTCTCCATGCCTGCATCTGTGCGTATGTGCTGTGATTTAGAAGATCACAAAATCATGCAAATTTATGGTCAAAGCATCCCTTGGTGTTCTTTCCATAATCAGCTTCTTTCCCTTTTTTGAAAGTAGTTATTTTAAACATCCCTACTATCCACAAATTTCTACCTCTCCAACCTCTCATCAATTCTCAACAGATGAATGCATCTTTCTACTTTTTCTTTCATTGCACAGAGAGAATGGGTTATTATATCCTTAAGTTCCTTCACCCAACTCTACAATTTCACCCATCTATAATTGTACCCATCTTTGGCCGCTTCCTTATTGTAAGGAAACATCTTTCACCCTGACTATGGCCACCACCTCTACCCCTTGTCTGTGTAACGTGATCTCCTGATTTATCTGAGACTTGAACTCCTGATTCTATTTCCTTTCCTCCCTTCAAATCTCCTTCCCTGATGATTCCATTGCATGCAGTATTTTTCACAGGAGGCAGGAGGAAAGAAAACTTCCTCCAACAACATATCCTTCTTCAACTTTGCCCTGTATCTTTTTTCTTTCACAAAGCCAAATTTCTTTAAGGGAATTGTCTACCATTATTCAAGTTCTATTAACTGCAAATCCTACTGCAATTTTGTCTTCACACCCACCACGCCACTGGAACTTCTCTTGGCAAGGCCACTGTGACCTCTTTGCTGCTAGATCGATGTGGCATTTTAGAAAATACAGATCATTTTCCCCTACTTTCTTTTCTTTTAGTATTATTTAAGCCTTATGGTAGTATCCCTATTTTATAGCTATAGGTTGCAAACATTGATTTTGAATCAAGGACTTCTGACTCAGGGCTCTGTGTTTTGCTACAGTTAAACAAGAGAGATAAATTATATTCTCATATTCATTATTCCATGGATATTTACAATTTATTTTTTTACTTATGGTCAAATATTTCCATGGTCTGCACTGATGGCAGAGGCCACAGCATCTGAAGTTATTAATAATTTAAAATGACACAGAAATTTCTTGGGAAAGGGGAAGCTAATGAGAAGAGTTTTACCTCATAAATTTCTGAGCAAAAATGTGGACATTCAACATGTTAGAGAGAGACTGTTCCTCCTATGGAATGTAAGTGGAATCAAGCAGAAGCATAAAGAACAGTGAAAGAGTAAAAGCTCTCCCATTGTTAGGAACTGGCCTCATTGGCATAAAAAGCCAAATATTGAATAATCAATCTCTAATCTATCTCTTAATCTTATTTGGAAAAATTCCAAATTTCCCCCCATTTCTTCATAATGCTCTTTCTATTAAGGAGCTTATATTTTGGTAATAAGAAAGTTATTCAGAAGAATAGTTATATTTCACAAGAATTTTCATTTCATTGCTGTGTGTATAGGTATATGTAAACTGCTTTGTAAGTAGAAGAAAATGAACTCTTGAGAGCGAGCTTTCCAGAAGAAACAGCAACTGAGCTAATACTTAATGGACTGTAGATGCTTTTCAGGTGGATAAGGGAGGAAAGGGCATCTAAACGGGGAGACCAGCATGTGCATGATGCAAAGACATACATACCTTGGTGTGTTTAAAGAAATACAACCAGTTGTTCCAGCAAAGCATCAGTCAAGACTTTAAAAAAAATAATTACCAGGGTGACAATTCAAAACAGTTTAAAGGAATAAAAACAGCAGAGTGGATTTATTGTTCACACAATGGAAAATCTCCAGTGTCTGATTTCAAGCACAGATGGATGGAGGGATTTAAAACTGGCCACCAGCACTCTTTCCTTCCTTCCTTCCTTCCTTCCTTCCTTCCTTCCTTCCTTCCTTCCTTCCTTCCTTCCTTCCTTCCTTCCTTCCTTCTTTTTTCTCTCTCTCCCCCCTCCTCCTTTCTCCCTCCCTTCCTCCTTCCCTCTCTCTCTCTCTTTCTTTTTTTAACTCCCCTCCCCTTCCCTCTTGTTTCTGATCCTCAGCCAGGCTCTTGCCCCAGAGAAGCCAAAATATCCACCAGCAGTGCTAAACTAAATCATCCCCATATTCCGGAATCACAGATAGTGTGTTCATTTTATGACTAATCTTCCATGGATGAAAGTAAATGTCTTAATAATATGTCCCTACTGCCCCCTCCCATCCTATTTTCTACTTTCTGTGCATGTTTCAGTTATATACATACCAGGTTAAGAAACCCCGCTCTAAATGAATGGGGAAGCTTTGTCAAAAATGTAATAAATTAATGTATGAGAAGAACAAGGTAACTCTAGTAATTATAAGGATAATAAAAAGGCAGACAAAAAGTTGCTATGGGAATTGTGATGATAGGCATATATTATATAGTCTTTACTATGTTTATGTCATAATTTATTCAACCAATTATATATTAATGTAAATGTAGTGTTGGGGTTTTTTTACCATTGCTACTGAACTCTGTGGCAAGTATGCTCGCACCACAAGTTTGATGCCATTTTCTTTGGTTATGTTTCTACAAGTAAAAGTACAAAGGGAGAGGGTAATGTATATTTTAAAATATATACATACCCACAATTAACCCTCCAGGACAAAATTTCCAGTTATTCCCTGCTTCAGCAATTCACTTGTTTCAATTTTCTAATAGCTTAGACTCCCTGAAAATATGTGTCTTTGTAATTGTCAATATAATACAATTCTATTGGAAGAGAATTTCTTTGTTGTATTTTCACAAAACAGGATCTGTCTATTGTCTTTTGCATCCATTCATGGTTTGATTAGTAAAGGGCGGCAGACATGGTTGTCTTGGCATATTTGCTATCTTGTGACATAATTTCTAAACTTAAAATATATGAGTGTGTCAAGCAGTATGACAGGTGGGAGAGAGCACTGACAAATCCTACACTTTTACAAAAACAATAGGTTAGCAGTGCAAATTAGAAAGGTGCACAATGAAGATGGCATGTATTATTGGCATTATATTTCAGTTGGAAGGGACAGGAAAATGAATGAGAGAACCATTTGGATGTGTTAGGAAGCAGAAGGCAGGGGAAAGAAAGAAGAAGTCTGTATTCTAAGGAACAGATGATGCCTCTATAGCCCACACTCCCTGATCGTTCAGCTTGCCTTTCCTGCTTGTTCTGCTGTGACAATCTCTGAGGACACACTGAAATGTAGTCAGCCTTGAGATTATTAATAATTTTGAAATTGGTACCAGCTGCATACAAAATAAACCAAATGCTTGAATTGATTATCTTGGCTTCATTTATCCCCAATTAAGACATTTATCCATTAAATTACACTTTTATTTTCAGTGTCCTTAACTAAACTCTGAGCTGCAGAGAATATTTCCAATTGCACATTTTTAAAGTATCTCTGTACATGCAACACACTAGATGCTTACCGAGAATTTTTAATAAGTTAATTTATGACTAAGTTTTAATACATGTGCATGGGTTTTTCTCCTGCCCCCATTCAAAGGAGATGAAACCCAAAATAATGCCCACCACCTTTATCTGTTCATTCAACAAACATTTAGTGTGAGGCCCTGGTTATACAAAAATTGGCCAGGGAAATTTTTATGCCTTGATGTGTCATACAAGAGGGACCCCCACATAACCAGAATTATCTTCTGGAGAGCAGGCCCCTTGTAGTACAGGCTTCCCCTTCTAGGTGAATGTTCTAGGAACCCATCTGTATCAGTGCACCAGCTGGTGTTGTTATAAGAGGCTGTGATCAGCTTCAGTGAATTTCTTTTGAGGACTCTTTCAACTTGTTTGCCCATTTCATGATGGGTGATTTATGAGCACACCTACCACACCACGCTGACTATTCAGCAGTTTGACTAAGAACAGCATGACCCTCGTGCCCTACCCTCCCTCTTCACACCTGGTCTTGCCTTGTGCAACTCTGCTGTTTGTTTCCCTGGATGAAAAAAGCCCTCAAAAGGAAATGTTTTGCTAGTGTGGGAGAGGTGAAACAAAAAATGGCAGAAGCACTAAAAGACATCAAAAGATGAGTTCCAAAACTGTTTTGAGCAGTGGAAAAAATGTCTCAATAGGTGTATTGCATCAAATGGAGAGTATTTTGAAGGAGACTGAAGTTTAAACATGTAAGAATAAATAACAATTTTTTATCAATCAATTTCAGTTTTTTGGGGTCCCCCCTCACACTCTAAATAATGTGGGGAAGCCAAAAGGGAACTGAGAAAGAAATTAACATTTTAATGATTGGCTACCATGTACAAGGCATAGTGCTACCTGCTTTACATGCATTTTCTTTAACTCATAGAACAACCCATGCTCATTTCCTTGTGTGCATCTGAGGGAATTGTAGCTTACAGATATTTATGAAGTCTCCCCAAGGTTTTAACACCAGTAATGAGAAGATCCAGGTTGTTAACACATATATATATTTTTTACTTTGTTGGATGTTGCTAGTCTTTTTTTACTTCATCTATCTAGGCAGTATTTTCCTGTTTCTTTTCAGTCATGTTGTGAAATTGGAGGATAAGCAATGAGATTCTCATCAGCATATCTTTCATTCCCAACATTAAAATTGCTAGTAATTTCATTTTTGTTTACTTCAAATTTTCATACCTGGAATATTTTTTTCTATAGTCTCTTTCTTCCATATTTTATAATCTTCCTCCTTACTAAACCTTTCTCATACTGGTCGTTGAAAGAGGGTGTATAGGCCCTGGAGAAAGAAAGCCTCATGGAAAATTACATCTTTGGCCTCAGTGGCCATACATTATGCTGCTGCTACCACTCCTTCATTTTGCCATCTCGAGCATGTCGTCCTTTCTACCAGAACACTAAGGTATGCAAGCCAATGAGCAGATCTTATCTGTTCTCACTGCAGACCCTCCCCAGAGAACTACTCCCAGGCTCAGTTCCAGCTCCAAACTTCTGCTACCTTGCCCTATAAAGTCAAGATAAAATGGTTTTCTTCTGAAGTACATAACTACTCTGATTTATGTATAAGGACTCCCTAACATTCATGCATGCGTTTATTCATTCACTGCAGAAATAATTTTATGGAGTCTCTGCTATGTATCAGACATTATTCTAGGTTCTAGAACTACTACTTAAAAAAGACAAAATTGCTGTGCTCATCAGGCTTATAGTCCAGCACGGGACCTAGACTAAAGTTTTCAGAAGGTGGACATGCTAGTATCATTCTAATTACTTTGTCTGCTGTTGATGAGCAGAACAATATTCCCATGATGATGTGCATAAAAATGATCAGATACTAATTTATGAGTTCAGTCTTTGGGTGGTATTGGAAATAGTGTCCTGCTTTACAGCAGTTTGGGAGGGGATGCTAGCGATAAAACAAATCCCAAATAAGGTAGGTGTTAGAATACCAAGTAAAAATGGCAAGTGATAGGAATAAGGGAACTCTGAGATGGTGATTCTCAAACTTGGCTGCACATTCAAATCACCTGGAGAACTTCATGAAAATCCTGACCCCCATCCTATACCCCACATCAGTTAAAGTAGGGGAGAAACCCAGGTATCCGTTTTGTTTGTTTTTAACTCAGCAGACTCTTTCAACACACAGACAGCTTGAGAGGAAATGCTCCAAACATATTTTTGTCAGTTTTTAATTTACAAACAAATCAACTGGGGATCTTACTAAATACAGATTTTGGTTAAATAGAGCTGGGGTGGCTCCTAGATTCTTCATGTCTAACAAGCAGTCGGATGCTGTTGCTACTACTGTTCTGCCTACCACCCACTGAGTAGCAAGGCTCTAAACAACATCTGTCACCTTACCAGGACTGTAACATTGTGCAGCCCGCTGGCAGCCTCTTCTGCTAATGGAGACCTCAAACCTCATTCAGGACGGTAGAGACATGGCCGCATTCCATGCAGCAGGAACTACTTAAAAACCATTCAGGGAAGAAACTCTCTGACGTTGTAGGTTTTTCTGACAAGTTTGAAAGAACTCCCCATCCCAACCCAAACATGAGAGGGACTGCTTGGACATACAGCTGGAGATGCTGATCTCCTTCAAGTTCTTCAGGAAGTACCATCATCAGTATTTGGCTCACGTTTAACCAGCAATTAAACCTCCCGGAAGAGAAGAAAAAACAGGCATATCATCTGTATGTGAAATTGCAGGTTTTTTTAGCTTCTCCACATCCGAAATGTGCTTCATAAGTGAATAACCTGGGTACAATTATTCCACAACCCAGTGGGTGATTAGACAAATGATGGGAAAAACATGTTCTTTTTGTGAAAGTGTAGCTTGGAATTGGGCAACATTTAGAAATGCAATATCTTGCTCCATGAATGATCATCCCAATTTTTTTCTAACATGCTCTAAATGATCACGTGCCATCATCCCCTAGCTCTCCACCTCAATTCTTTCTTTATTAACTATAAGAAAATTTTATTCTTGGAATATGTTTTTCTTGTTTGGATTTTAAATTTATTTGAATCAGTGTCTTCAATTTTCAATATTTTCCTAGATTAGAATTTAGAACAAAGTCTGTACAATCATCAGAAATGACTGACATACAGAAGAACAAAGTAGGAGGGATCATAATACCTGACATCAAACTATATGACAAGGCCACTGTAATCAAAGCAGTCTGGTACTGGCCTAAGAACAGACACACAGATCAATGGAACAGACTAGACTGCCCAGAAATAAACCTATGTCTCTATGGCCAGTTAATATTTGACAAAGGGTGCAGAAGCATAAAATGGAGTAAAAATAGCCTCTTTAATACATGTCATTGGGAGATCTGGACAGCTACATGTAAAAAAAATGAAATGACCACCAACTTACACCACACACCAAAATAAACTCAAGGTGGATAAAAGACTTGAATATAAGCCAGGACACCGTAAAAGTCCTAGAGGAAAACATAGGCAGTAAAATTTCAGATATCTCACACAGCAATATTTTTGCCAATATGTTTCCTAGGGCAAGGGGAATAAAGGAAAGAATAAACAAATGGGACTACCTCAAACTAAAATCCTTCTCCTTGGCTAAAGAAAACATCATCAAACATGAGGCAAACATATTTGTCAATGATACCTCAGACAAGGGTTTGATTTCCAAAATATATAAAGAACTCACATAGCTCAACACCAGGAAGACAAACAATCCAATTAAAAAATGGGCAAAAGACCTGAACAGACACTTTTCCAAGGAGGGCATACAGAGGGCCCATAAGTATATCATAGGATGCTCAACATCCCTAGCCATCAGAGTGATAAAATTAAAACCTGTATGAGATATCACCTCACACCAGTCTAAATGGCCATCATAAACAAATCAACAAACTACAAGTGCTGGTGAGGTTGTGGAGAAAAGGGGACCGTAGTGCACTGTTGGCGGGATTGTAGACTGGTGCAGCCACTGTGGAAAACAGTATGGAATTTCCTCAGAAAACTAAAAATGGAACTGCCTTTTGACCCAGCAATTCCACTGCTGGAATTATACCCTAACAATCCTGAAACAGCAATTCAAAAGTTCATCGCAGTGCTATTTACAAGAGTTAAGTGCTGGAAACAGCCTAAGTGCCCATCAGTGAATGAGTGGGCCAAAAAACTGTGGTACATTTTACATTTATACAATGGAATACTATGCAGCAGATAGAAAGAAGGGGCTCCTACCTTTTGGGACAGCATGGATGGAAATGGAGAGTATTATGCTAAGTGAAATAAGCAGGTGATGACAGACAAGTACCATATGATCTCACCTATAACAGGAACCTAATGAACAAAACAAACAAATGAGCAAAATAGAACCAGAGGCATGGAAATAAAGAACAGACTGACGGTGACCAGAGGGGAAGGGAGTGAGGGAAAAGGGGAGAAAGAATGGCAAGAGCTTAGTTAAAGAACATGTATAAATGACCCATGGACATGGACAACAAGGTGAGGATTGATTGTGGGAGCTAGTGGGCAGGGCAGGAGAGAGCAACAGGGGAAAATTTGGGACAGTTGTAATAGAACTACAGTAAAATTTAAAAACAAAAGAAATGTCTGACATACATGTGAAAAAAAGTACCCATTTAAGAAAGAAACCTGTTTTTTTGCAAAATGAGGAAAACCATTCAGTCACAGGAGTTCTGATATGAATCCAAAACATTCTACTGCTTTTGCAAAATGGTATCATTTTACTAGTACAAAATATACTCTCTAATATAGTCCTATGCATTATGTATTGGATATGCCAATAGTAAATGCCCAATAAAAAGTCAATGCATACTAAACCAGTGATTCTAATGAATTTCATCTTCTAATGTGAATTTATTGTATAGAGTGAAGCAGCTTTTGAATAGGAAGTAGGGTTGGTAGGAAAGTGGAATATGAATATATTTAAAACAAAAAACAAAACTCCCCAAAGTGCTTTTTTTCACCGAGTTAGAGATTATAGGTCACTTCAAATAATTCATCCATTGAAGACTTATTCGTTAGAAAGGCTATTTTGTCTGGAAGAACAACAACAAAAGAGATACATTTCAACATGCATCTTTTTTCATTAGAGCAACCTTTCATACATGCCCTTGCAACATATATATCCTCCACCATATACCTCCACTACAAATATCAGTTATTCAGTTCATCTCATCCCAAATTGGGTCTAAGGTGAATTCAACAATTCTGCCCTATTCATTACAGCTCTAGTCAACTGAGGAAGTCTTTTACAGAAGTACAAACACCTCTAGCTTTCTGTTTGTTTCTGTGAGTTAGTGAAAGAAAAATGAACATAGAGTCTAAGTGGCAGAAACACACTGCCTGGAAAACAGTAGGCGCACAGTACATGGTTTTCTTTTCCATTATGGTTATATTGATTATTTTGTTTTTTTTTCTCTAGTTAGCAAATTATAATTAGATATGTATCAACACCCTTCTTTTGTAAAAACATTATTCAAGCATCTGTTATAAAAGTTATCCAAAATGAAACAATGTTTTGTTAGAATGAGTCAACTAAACTTTGCCTGTAGCTGATGCATCCTGTATTTTGCATGATACTAGAGTAGTTTTCTAATACTGTTTTAATGAATTACCTCAAAATTAGCAGCTTAAAAGAATACCCATTTAGTGTTTCCCAGACCTAAATCAAGAATCTGGGCACAGAGTGGCTCAGCTGGTCATCTGATATTTTGCAATGCAGAAATTAAGGTGTCAAGAGAGCCGTATGGATTTCTGGAAGCTCTGTGGATGAGTTCACTTCTATTCTCATTCAGGTTGTTGATGAATTCAGTTCCGTGTGGCTATAGGACGGAAATCCCCATAAGGAGTCTTTCTAGTTCTTTGAGCCTGGATATATCCCTATTTTAAGGTTCATAACATCAATTACTTTTGCAAGGAAGCTCTTACCATGTAACATAATGTATTCACAGGTTCCATGCATTAAGGCATAAACATCTTTGGGGGAGCTACTCTGCCTACCACAGACATGCTAGCTAATACATGGATTCTGAAACACTGAGCTTCCCTAATGAAAGACTGACAGGGTGACTGAGAAGGAGTAAGGAAGCTCAAAGGGGAAGAAAATGTTGATATCTGAAGATTCCTCCTGGTTCAGTGAGGCAGACATTTTGTACGTTTTGCTTTTCTTATATGTACATTCAATACTCAGGTCTTTTGGAAATCATCTTCAGTGGGGCTGATTGGCATTCCCCATCAAACACTTTGATCAGCAATATTCGTGTGTCACGGAATGTCAAACGTGTCCTGAGTCAAGCATAAATCACAAAAAAGGAATTAATTTTAACCACTTAAGTTCTATTAGATCACTTAGTTTGAAAAATCTTATAGGCCAACTTATACCCAGTTATTCTTCCATGAAACCTGTACATTCATTTGCTAAATATATTTGTAAATGTGATGGGAAATGATTTATCAAAGAGTGTTTTTTGTAGGAAAAAAATATTTTGTAGGACTACATGGAGAAATCAAATACATGCAGTATAGTTGGCTTTGCCAAATTTGAATGCTTAGATGATTCGGTGTAAGTACAACCATTTACTTAGCCTGTGCCTATTATAAGCAAGACATGGTACCAA
>VMDR010028237.1:0-13239 GCA_007922815.1 Macrotus californicus
TCCTTCTTTCTCTCTGTTGCGTAGAATTCCATTGTGTAAATGTACCACAGTTTTTTGATCCACTCATTTACTTAAGTGACTTCTCTTGAGAGAAAAGAAGAAATGATGAGATGTGAATTAAATGGGTAAATTGTAATGGGATGCAAATTATGCCTCAATAAAATTTATTACAAAAGAGAGATGAGAAACTGAAAGACCTAGGGATGCTAAAATTGCGGGTAATTCTGGCTTTTAAATTCACTTGCAAATATATAGTAGAAAGAAATCATCTAGTTTTCAACTAGCTCCACGAGGAAAGAGTGGGGCAGGACTACGAGGGAAGGAGGCAGAAAGGGGAGCTCTACCTGCTCCCGCTGAGTCCCAACTTTCCCCTTTGTCTCCTGTTCAAACATTGCCTGCTGCTGCCGTTTCTTCTTTTTGTCCCAAGGCCTGGAACTATCTGGAGATCTGTCATTAACACCTTGTTCTACTACAGTCAGCAGAGGACAGGTCCCAATTTTAGCTGAAATAAGCTCTATAATAAATAAGGGCATATCCATTTTTTGTCCTTATGCAAATACTTTAAACCTTAGAAAAACTTACCTGGTTTCAAATTTTGTCGAATTTATCACTAGCATTAGCTAGTCCTTGATATTTCTAAAAAGATATATGTAGAGACATTAACACATTTTCTACATGATTAAATAATTAAAACTTTTTATATTTATGAGTATTATGGGACTTTATTTTTTAAAATTGAGAGGTTGTTAACAAACATCTTAAAATAATATTTGTATAGTTTCAGTATGAGCTTTTTCAATATTTCTTTTTTTAAATATCAGTGTTTATAATGTTTGTTTATGATAGTAATAATGACTAATGTTTATTGAGCACTTTGGAAACATTATCTTACTTAAGCCTTACAACATCTTTCTGAGTTCAGTAGGTTTTGATGCCTGTGTTACGGATGTAAAACAGTCAGGCGTGGAGTGAGTTGACTTGCTCATGGTCCTCCAATGAAGTGACTGAATGGAGACTGGGAACCATGTCTTTCTCTAAAGCCCCAGATCTTAGATCTTCATTCTGCTCTTGGCTATTGCTTCCATGATTTTGGAAAGTGGGATGTGCTTTTCAATGTTGTCCTTGATCACTTGCTCGACCTTCAGTGTGAGCGCTGTGGTAATAGCAGGTGTAGGCATGAAGAGTATGTAGCTGTGTCTCAAGAATTTATGGTTATGTTGGTCACACTCACATTTTATTAGTGACAGTTTTTAATAGAACCAAAGGGACATATTTAAAGAAGACAAAAAAAACACCCAGCCTGTGTTTCACTTTGCAAAGCTTGCAGATTGTGACTGTAGTTCTCTACCTAGATCAATAGCATTTCATACTCATACATTTAAATAGTGAAAGACTGGACACTTTCCTTAGCTGCGTAGAGTATCACTACACTTTATTCCAGTTCTGCTTTTACGAGACACAGCCTGCCACATGTGTCCCTTTCACGATGCGTGGCAGTTGTGAAGAGCTTACCCTCACAGGGTGATGCTGCCATTCTTTAGGAGCTCATCGTCTGTTGAAAGGGGTGGCAGGAATTATCCCTCTCTTTCCATTCCTTTTTGTCACAGACCTGTGTTTGTTCCTGCAAGAATATGTGCTCCAACTGGAAACATAAGCTCCTGGGACATTTTCTCTATGACTTTGATAGCCAACGAATTGACTTGTAAATCAACTCAAAATATTTTTTACCTATTATTTTTTTCTGGCATATTTATTCAATATTGTTTTTACCATGAAATGTACCTCATTTTCCTCAGGGATTCTGGCCTATAAACTGTAAGTGGAAGCTAGTTTGGTACACAATTAGTCCTATAATTATGTAAAAATAACCAGTCACTGATTATGACATTGGTTTCCTGGAATCAACTGGAGATCATAGTCATGTAATGATAGTGGCTAACATAGGTAAACCTGGGGATTTTTAGTTCATTTACATGTGGCCCTTTAAACCATATTTGTTTTTTCACCCTAGAGAAATAACAGGACATTTGCAAAATAAATTGAGTTGCTAAAATTGCCAAAAGGCAATTAACAATGATATTTATTTAGGAAAATATAATTATACTTTGACTTTTTAAAAATAAGTTTGAAGCAACATATTTAAAAAAGAGAGACATTTTAGTTACATAGAAAGATCACTTATAATAACTAAACATCACTATAAAAACTATCTACAACCCAATAGTCACATTGTAGCTGACTTTTCAGTTAGAAAACCGAGAAGCCCAAGGCAGTCGTCACCGGCGCAGGCGGCTGTGTGCCAAGCGCCATGCTGTGTGCTTTCATCTACTCAATCTTGTTTTCATAGCACACCTAGAGCAAGGGCTGGGAAGTACTGCTGTGTTTATTTTTATAAATGTGAAGTGTAATCTCACCATTAGTATAAGATCACACAGTTTATAATTGTCAAGGCGGAGATCTGCTCACCTCCAAAGCCCGAGTTCTTTCCGGTGACTCAGACTGCGTGCTGGTGCGGACTTACTGGCAAACCTGATCCCCTACTGGGTAACTCCCAGTTCTTACTGCAGAGCTGCCGGGATCGTTCCCTTTTCCCACACGAGGAATTCTCAGAGCGTACTTTGTCCTCTTACGCTACATGCGGCAGAATAACTGGCATACATCCACACACTTCCCCCCGGAATCTGTGATTTGGAAATCCCTGGAATTTCTGCCCACCTCTTCTTCCCCTCCTGCCAATTCTTGCTACTGCTGTCAGGTGAGACACTCCCAAGGCCTGCAGAGACACTCACAGCAGTTTCACCGTCTTGTTCCTTGTTTACAGCCCTGCAGTGCCAGCCAAGCCAATTAAATTATAAGGCACAAATGAAACTACTCAAATAATGTTCTCTCTCTTCTTAGCAGCTCGTTCCTCCTCCCTAGAGAGACATAAGAAACTTATCTCACAAGGAAGACTTCGAGTTTCTTGGTCAGAATTCTGAGGATTTATCCATTGCCTTGGGGTGTCTAATAGGTGCTTACTGAACGGTATGCAACCGCCTTCTCACATTAACTCATTTTCACCAATTTATTTTTTTTTTAATTTTTATTGTATTTTTTTCTATTACCATTTACCCTCCTTCTGCTCCCCTCCCCCACTGTGATCACCACACTGCCGTCCATGTCCATGAAATTATATAGGACAAGAGCCTTGGTGACTCTTCCTTTGGTCTTTCTCCTAATTAGATTGATGTGCCACTTCCCAGGACTGGTGTACCCAGGTAGTCTAAAACCACCCCCTCCCTGTCTTCATTTACTCAACGCATCTATCAAGCACCGAGCAGTGCCAGGCAGTGAGGTAAGCGCTGGTGTCCAACAACACTTAGTTCCTTACCCTCAGGGAGCTTGTAGTCTACTTTACACAGACATTAATCAAATAACAGCATGCAAAGGTAATGGCAAAATTGGAAGGCTTGTGAGAGAGGAAAGTGCAGTGGCTATGGGGGGGCTCCATATGTAGAAGGGGACTTGGTCCCGTATTGGGTTTGGGGTAGTCACAGAAGGCCTCCAAGAGGAAGTGGCTGGCTGACGTGTGCTTTTCAAGGGCTCATTAATAATAGACAAGAAAGATCTTTGCAGTTTTTTTCCTTTTACTAGTTTTAACTAGGCACCTCATGTGCATCTGGTGTATTTTTACTGCAATGCATTTCAGCTTTTCCTGTCATCTTCCACACAGTACAGTCAAGTCCCCTGAGCACAGGACCTCTGGTGGCTACCGTCACACTCACAAGAGCTGGCCTCTGTCGCCTTACACTCCTGATAGGCCATGTGGGAAGGGCTTAATTGGTAGGGTGAAAACTGAAGTTTTCCACATCTACTTTTCTGGGTTTTGTTCATTTTTAAAAACAAGTTTTGACCTTTTTTGGTATTTAATTTTCTTGTTTTACTTGGTTTCTTTTTATAAGCATTTTTTTAAATCTCAAAAATTATTCCCTTCATTTCCCTGCTTTCATTTCAGGCCTGTTTAGAGTTCTGTGTTTTGCAGAATTTTAGTGTTTCATAATGAATATGAATGTGTTGCCCTTATTTTTTGTTTGGTTCTTGTATTGCAAGGCATGTTATAAGCAACTAGTAATTCTCCCAAAACAAAGCTGGTAAGCAAGGTAACAGAGCCACTCATTAAATCCCCAAGAGAACAGAGAGCTTTCCTCATTCTCTCAAAGTGCCCATCCTTTCCGCACCCTGGCCTGCACACTGACCTCATCTGTGACAGTGGACTCTGTGAAGTTTGGCACTGAGAATTCTTTAACAATATTGTCTGTAATGCTGTACAGAGAACATTAGATGTACCACCACTCATTTTGTGGATAGGTGTAAGAGAACAATCTTCTTGTTACTATTTGTTTCTGCTGTTGTTACGTGATTATTATGCGTTTAAGGTTGGGCCACTCCCTGTTTTGGGGGGTGGGGTCTCAAGTGAAAGTGAGATTGTTCTTTACATTCATCACCACAGTCTTTCCAATCTGCTGGGAAGCGGTATATGATCCTCAGACCAGAAAGATGAGGCATGGGGGGGCCTGTGCTTGGTGGTGCAGATCGATCCTTCTATTGGCTTTGAAGGAAATAGGTCAGCGTGCCCAGTGGTCTGCTTTTGTGAGTGGGAAGGAGGGCGCAAAAGCAAAGACTGGGAGTGGGGACAAAAGGCAACCAGGTGAGTTGTGAGCCCGCCTGCACCCGCCCTCTGGGCTAGACCACAGTTTGACTCGAGCACACTCAAAATTTCTGAAAACCAGTGACCCTGCTGCAAGCCTGGTGGCCTCCCGATACTTACTCTGTGTCCATGAGATCAATGATGACATTAACAACTGTGATTTTTAAATACTGTATAATGATATGTGACAACATTTGGAAGATGTGTATAACTCAGTGAGGCGATATTTTTTCAAATAAGCAATGCATAATATTTCCATACCCATTCAAAATGTAAAATAGACCAGGACTGGACTTTGATATTACAGAGTATGGAAAGCTCTTTGAAAAGGCTTCAAATTCCACATTGCAACTAACTCTGTCTAGTTTTAATATAGATTCAGATAACATGTAAAGAGTGATAACAACAATTATCTTTAAAACACTTCTCCCTTTTCAACTACATATGAGTGTGACCCGGATGCAAAAGCAGATTGAGAATCTAGCTGTCTTCTATTGGCTGGACATTTTTAAAAGACTGGCAAAATTGTAAAACAGAGCCTCTCTTCTCACTAATTTTTTTTTTGTTTTGGCATATGTGGCTATTTAAATGTTATTTTAACATATAATAGGATTATTATTTTTGCCAGAGAATGAAATAAATTTTCAGTGGTTTATCAGTGGTAGTTGCTTATCTGATAAAGTCAGTGAACATGACCACATGAACAAAGGTCTTTTGGTTCTTCGGTCATTTTTAAGAATGTAAAGTAGACCCGAAGCCAAACAGTTTGAAAACCACTAATTTGCATAATAACACTCTTCATTCATGTCTCTGTTCAAATAAACATTTGAGAAGCCAATCTAAAAATAGCAGGCTTTTATTTTATTTTCTGGCACTTATCATTGCTAGACATTGTGGTGTGTATGCATATATGTATTTACTTCTTAACTACCTTCCTTATGAACAGGTAGGCTCCACAGGTAGGAAGAGATTTTTGTCTATTCTGTTGACTTCTCCCCACCACTTTCTCTGACACCTGACACATAGTAGCTATTCTGTAAATATCTGTTGAAAGAATGAGAATATTTCTCATCTGGATATTTTCCTTATAGTGCTAAAACTTTAGGGATTCTCCGTGTGATTCTTTTTAATTATGCCTCACACCTTTATTATTTTTAAGCCTCTCATGGATTTCTACACCCCCGAACACAGGCAGTCAGTTTTCACGCAGTGTTCCCTTCTGCTCGAACCCCTCACCACCCTCTCTCCACTGCATACGTTCCTGTAGGACACCACCACCGACCACTGTGGCCAGCCTCCTAGGCGCATAATCCATCCATCCTGGGGGTGCTGGAGCCCTTATGGTAAAACTGAATGAAGTTCTCTTGCAAAATGGAGAGAGTGCCTCTTCTTCATGGTGGTCTCGCTTAGAGTAGCACAAAACATATTACAGAACTTTTAAGAGCTCCTGCCCAGTTTTTATTTATGGCTTCTCCCTCTCCACAACCCTGAGTGGACTCCATGGCAGCCTGGAATAAATCCCAGTCTGAGCTGTGAACACTGAGACCTCCTTAGACTCATCTCTCCCCTGGCAATGAATAATATGCTGCCTTAAGTCCATTGCATTCACCTGATTCCCTCTTTCTTGCAGGAACCCAACCTCTGTTACACATTTCAGTCAGTTGAGGAACTTCAAAATTGCTGATGCCTGGGTCCCACGCACAGAAATTTTGATTTAGTTGATCTGGGGTACGGCCTGGTCATTGAGAGTATTCGGTTTGCCCAGATGATTCTACTGCACAGGCCTTGGTGACCTGTCCCTCAGAGGCTCCTCAGTCTGCACTGTGGGCGCTTCTGTCATGCCCATCCCTCCAGATTAGCAGATACCCCCAGCCATAGTTCTTTCAATAATTTAATGTAAGGTAAAACTAGCTATCTCCAACATTTTCAATGGAGAGACCGAGTACTTTGTGAATTCGGGGTACGCATGAACCAGAACACAGTCAGTTGAAGTGAACCGGCCTTTCTCTTCTCCGAAGCATGCAGTGGGGACACAAGACTCCAGCTTCTCCCACCATCACCCTCAACAGACATCCAGACCCAGACCGTCTCAAATGCCTTAAACCTACAAAGTTCATGGGAAGTTTATATTTTTGCTGTTGTTTTATTGTACATTCAGTTTCCTCTCTTTAGAACAGCTTTTCTGATCATTTTCACCTACTTTTTAAGGCATCTCTTAGAATCAACACAGGCCTTGGGGGGGGTCGGAAGTGCTCACTGCCACAGGCTCGGCTGGGTATCCCTACCCCATTCACCTCCCTCCACATCCTGGGTGTTTCTCCCTCACAGTGCCAAACTCTATTGTAATTGTCCAAACTCCTAAAACAGACTATGTATTTGTTCTTTATTTATGGATTATCAGGTATCTAGACAGAACCTAATGCATAACTGACCATCAAGAAGTACCTGTTAAGTGGATGAGTGGACAGATGGATAAGTGTATTGCATGTTGGGAAAAGTTCATTCGTGAATATTTTATGAAATACTTACATGTGAAGTGTTCTTATGGATCAGATATTTATAACTTCTATTTTACATGCAATGAACAGACAGTCACATCATTTACTTGGGTCATAGCCCTAGCTGTGACATACCTAGTACTAGAACTAAGAATTCCTGACTTGCAGTCCAGTGCTCTTGCTGTTTACAATTTGCTGTGGGCATTCTGTTGATGTTGTGTTGCTCGGCTTGATTTTGGTTGATTAACAGTGGGTTCAGTGCTGCTACGTGAGAAAGCACGCTCCCGAGAAAGAGTCGAGTACTTGGGGGGGAGCACTGACGTTTCTGAGCTGCTCAGCTGCCTCATTCATGCTGTCTGCCCTGACAGCTGGAACCACAACCCATGGCCAGCTCAAGGTCAATTTCTAGGTAGTTCCTTTGCAGTGCATCAGAGATTATTAATAGATCAAAACATAGGGTAAGGCAACTTGCGTAGTTTTTGAGCTTAACCTAGATAAATTTTTGAAGCAACAGTAAACATAAAAAATAAGAATGAGAGATTGTATTTTAAATAATGCAGGCTATGTTGCTTGACATTCTACTAATTATGGTTATGCCTGAGAATGAACCTGTGATAGAAATAGGAATATGCTCGACCTTCAGACAGTCTCAGTTCCTACCTCTTAGAATTCAAGTCTCGTGCTGCATTTCATGTGAGTCTAGAGATGAAAGATGTGATTCATTTTTCATTCAACATAATCCCTAAACCTGAGCCAGCTAGCACCTCTGGTATCAGTCAGAGAAACGGATCTGATCTAGTGCTACAGAGATAACATTCGTGCCAGATTTCCTGAGAGGCGGTTGGGTGCTTTTCAACATGGCACCTTCAAATGCAATGTTTACTGCATTTAAATAGGATTATTCTCTACATATGAGTAAATGATATTTATGAATATATTGATGTGTGTTATATGTGTTGCATATATTGTTGATAATATATAGCATTTTATGTAAAAAAATTGTTAGTGTGATATTTTGGTCAATCATGGTGAGTTAAGCACCTGTTGAAACATACCTCATACCATCTTCTCCAAACTCAGACATTAAGCAAAATATTTTATAAATTAATAAACGTAGTTGTTCCAGAAAATAAGAAAGTGGCATCCCTCTAGACTAGAAAAAGGATATTCTAAAAGAAAAAGAGCAATGGGGAGCAGATGAGGTTCAAAACAGTCTGAAGCTATAAAGTCAGTCCACAGGCAAGGGGGAATGCTGGGACCCGGCATGCAGAGCCATGCTGGCAATGTTCTGCCCACACAAGCTGTGCACATGGTTCGGGGCCACATGCACAGCTTCTGGGAAACTGAGGGCTGGGAAAGGGGCCGCCTGCTTTGTGCTCTCTTGGCTGAGCTAAGAACAGCTTGTGCAGCTACGGGAGCACAGCGTATGCAGTTATGAGAGTCTGGAGCTGAGCCTTAGCAGGAACGAGTCTGATAATGGATCTGTGAAGGACGCAGCCCCACTGCCAGGAGGCTGCTCCAGAGCCAGGCCGCCAGCCCTGCCTATGCTGGGCAGTCATCAATGAGATGAGGAATCTGTAAGATGACCTCATCAGTTTACATTTTCTTGACACTCATTCAAGAGGAATCAAATAAACAGATACCAATGTTTACCTGATTCCAGATACCAATGGTTCATCAAGTACCATTTGAATATGTCAGTTTTTATCAAATCAGTGTGTAGATAGAATATCCCTATGCGCCAGTTTTCTCAGAATAGTTCAGGTTACTCCTGTGGTTCTAGTATTCCGTTTAGGTTAGTGTGGACTTGGATTATAGGTTTTTTAATGATGCAAAATATTATTAGTGGTAGTAATATTTATTATTGCTGTATTAAAAATTTAGAATGCATGTGGAAAATTCCATTTTGTAATTCCAGCCTCTGCTGTCATCTCATCTGGTACAGCATGACACACCTTTGCAGTGAAAAGAGCTGTCGCCTTAATTTGTGGTTACATTTGAAAGGCAGAGATAACCCATCTTTCTTTCTCTCTTCTTCAAAGGCTCTTCCCTTTGGACAGCTTGCAGGGTGCCTGCTGATTAAAATAAAGTGTGCTCAAAAATATTACCAGACACTTCAGAGAAACTCAATTAATAATAATAATGCTTTATTTTTTCATTTAATTCATGGAATTAATATAAAGGTTTTGGAATTTTATTCTATAAAATATGAAACATTTGACGTTATTGTGAATATTGTAGTAAATATAGTTTAACAACTCATCATTGAAGATGAAGTGATTAGTTTTTGTGATGACAATATAAACATCAATGCTAGTGCAGAACACCCCTTTTGAAGACATCTGTGGGCAGGGAGACACTCCTGGAATGGTGATGTGAGTAGGTTCATGGACCCTCTCCCCAAGTTCACAAACACAACTAGTGAAAAATGATTTTTAAAAAATCCTGTTAAATCTCTGAAAATCCTTAAAGAACATATAGCAAATAGTAAACACTTATTCAAGAAAATCTACTAAGTCTCTAAAAAAAGTGTAAGTCTGTGGCATTTGAGCCACGAGCCACTGCTTCCCATCCCTCCTCCAGCTCAGCATAACAGAAGCTCCATTCTGGGCAGGCGCTTCCCGAAACACGAAGCTCCCTCTCCTCTTAGATCCCATTCCAATATCTTCTCAGGAGGTGGCAGGCTTCCAGAATTTCTCGTCTCACTCAGCTCATTGCTGCAGAAGCTCTACTTCAAAGAAGAGCAGCTAAGAAGTCTGGGGCTCCCTTAGTCCAGACAGCTCCCGTTCAAAGGGCAGAACCTCTACCATAGGTATTGCATGTCAAGAATTCTGGGTCTCCTTTACCCACATTCCAGGTTATTTGTAGGGTGGAGGCTCCAGGTAAGAAGAGGTGTACTGTGAAGATTAGAGGCTACCACCAGTCCCGCCCACAGTACCAGCTTGTAGAGCAGGACTGTCCTTCTGACAGCAGCGGGCCACTGTCATCACCCTCAGGTCTGGAGAAGTGGCTCAGAACTTTTGCCTAGTGGTACAGACAGGCTGCAAGCACGGAGAGCTTCATAGCTGTCTCTAAGGGAATGATTTTATTTGGAGAAAGTGTAGGGACATTCAAGCCTAAATCACTGTCAAAAACAACAGAGACTTTGGTAGCGGACAGTTCAGAGGAGACTGGTAATCCGTGAGAGAAACAAACTAAACCACAGTTTAGCTATATATTTAACAGGGAAAGAGGAAACCCAGAAAATACCACCTGGAATTAGAGCAAAGACTGGACTGAAGGACTACTACACATGTGAAGAAGCTTGAATCTAAATGTATTAGACTATAGAGCAATTTATTCCCCAAAGTATTGTTTAAACAATAGAGCAATCAATCAACAATCAGTTGAGCCTAAGACCTGGGGGTGATGCCAATAGCTAAAAGCTTACCAGAGAGATCAGGGAAATACGTAGTTAAGAAAACTCTGCTAAAACCACTGCCATCCTCTGGTGATTGTGTTGTGCTCTCTGAGGAGTGGCATCCAGGCTGCACTGAAATCTGTTTCATCAGGTGAGGCAGATTTTACTGAAGGAGTCAAGCCAAGTCACTAAACAAATAGGACATCCCAGGAAGGTGGATCCATATGCAGAGTTGCTATAACATGTTATCTAAAATGTTCAGTTTTTGATAAAAAATAATTGAGACATGCAAAGAAACAAAAAAGTGTAAGACCTATCTATATACAGGAAGAACAAAAGCAGGCAAAAGAAAATGCATTTGAGAAGGCCCAGGCACCAATTTAGCTCACAAGACTTCATGTTATTACTGTCAAACAAACCCTGCCAAAACTCTGTGGCTAAAATAACAGTCATCATTACAACTCAGAAGTCTGTGCTTTGCAGGGCGAGTGACCCACTAGGCTGGGCTCAGCTGATCTCACACTGATTCACTCATGTGTTTATCAGGCCACTGGCTTACTTATGCACCTTCGAGTCTGCTGGGGCTCTGCTCTGATCTGGGCCTAGGTGATTCACTGTAGCAGTTCCATGTCCAAGGACTAGCATACAGGCCCTGCTGTGACCTCATGATGATCACAGAAGTGCCAAAGAGCAAGTGGAAACATGCAGGACCTCTTGAGGCGAGGCCTTGAACTGGTGCCTTGTCCTTTGTGCCTTATTTTATTGGCCAGATTGACTGCTATGGCCAGGCTCGGACTCAAAATGTGGAAAATAGACTCCACCTCAAATAAAGGAACTACAAAATCACATTTATCATGTTTGAGTGAGGATAAAGCGGGAATGAGGATAAAGAATTAGGGCCTTTAATGTAATATATAACACATTTTATGACTGACTTATATAAGTGTATGACTTGTATGCGTTTATACCACTTACACATACATACATAAAATAAGACAAACTTTTATGACAGAACACTCACCTTCACTATGTCCTGCTCTTTGATTTAGCCATGCTCCATCACGCTCCGCTATTCTTTTTAAAGAAACGCCGATTGCCGCTGGATGGTGTTATGACCTGTGAATAGATGACAAGTCACAGTTTGAAAAATACCGTGTCATAGCATGTTTTGTCCAGGATGCTATGTAAATAACTTTGGTATATTCTGAGCATGTATTGGGTATTTTCTATGTGCCAGTCAATGTGCTAAACACTTGAATACATATTTTACTTCTCTAGCCATTTTTATTCATTACTGTCACTATTCTAAATATATGGGTAAGCAAACCGAGGCTTAGATAGGTTCATCTCCAAGGTTACCCAGGCATTAAACTCTAAAGCCTGAGATTTGAACCTGAGTTCACTGCTCTGGCCAGGGAACAGGGATAGCTAAACAAACACTTAAAGTTTGCCATGGCTAGTACTTTTGTCATGGGTAGTCATTAATGTGTGTTCATAAAATAGTAACTTGATATATAGTATAATCAGCTAAGTTTAATATTCTCTATATCACTAATTGTCTAGCAAGATTTCTAGAGCAATACTTTGTGTGGTGGATGAAGAAGAAATGAAGTTTTCCTAATTTTCATAATTTGTACATGTGGACACTTCATTTTTTTCCCTCTTAACAAGCAAACCACTATAATTGTTTTGTAGAACAAATTCAAAGAGTCTGGAAGCTTCACTGGAAATCAATTAGGGATTTATTAAAGGGTCTTGGAGTTCACCAACTGAGAACACAGATGGGCAAAAACTCAGAAGTGTTTCAAAGAAGAGAGAAAGGTTAAAAGTTCTTACAGTAAAAAGTACCTTCTTGAGAATTATTAGTCCTGTATTCTTGGCCCCAGGACTAGTCTAAGGATATGAGCCAGGTGTCGGCCAGTCTGGGTGATGGGTGTCAGGTAGATGTATATGTGAGCCCTCCAGCAGGTCATCAGTGTGCCTGGACATGTGGGTGTGTTAGTGGAAACTTACAGGGGTACATGGAAGTCTAGGTGTTTACACAGGACTGCAAAGTTCAAAAAAGTTTAAGTTCCTAGGATAGTTAGAAAGAAGATTGAAGTCTTCATGCCTCAATCTTCATAATGTTCATAATTTTAGCAGATTGGTTAAAATGATTTCATTTTACATGTTTCCTATCTTCACTCTCTCTTCAGTAGGTAGGGGTGGAAAAACATTCCTTTCTTTCCTTCTAGGTTTTTCGGCTGGTCTGATCATCAAATTGACATAAGACACATTAACAGGAGAAAAACAAATAAAAGTTTAATAGCACATAACTTCCTGTGTACATGGGAGAGACCAGGAGAACTAGCTCCCTGAAACGGCCAAAACCATCACCTTAAACACCGTCTTCAGTTAAAGACAGAAGACGTTGGAGGTGGGTGAGTCAGTGAGGAGACTTTACCAGAAAAAGAAGGTAAACAAGGATTCAGTTGTTATGCAAACTGAAGTCCTTGCCTTCTCCAGTGTTAAGATTTTCTAGAGTCATGCCCCTCTTTGTGGTGCAGGAGGGAGACCTGCTTACAAATAGAGTTCCCTTATGACTTTTTTTTTTAAATATATTTTATTGATTATGCCATTACAGTTGTCCCATTCCCCCCCCCATATTCCCCTCC